>JAGDQP010004816.1:52040-82470 GCA_022664845.1 Lepisma saccharinum
TGTTTCTCGTACTATATAGCAGTGTTCTACATCTGCTGCGCAACCACCTTGCACTGCGTTGGAGCAATCGTTGCAAGGATGTTGTTCTGTGATGTTCGCTTGACATGTACTGCTGGAAACTTGCCGAAATTTCACCTTTTTCTTTCTGCATAGTTGGAAGATCACGTCGCTTCCTTGTTTGGAGAGACTTCCATTAGTTTATGTATATATTTTTTGTTTTGTTAATTTTGGATGGTAAAGATACGCATTCACCCATTCTTTATCTTCTTTGCTTTTCACTGCGTTCGTACTATATAACTTTTATTGCACATCAGTTTCTTGGAGACGATATTTTTATTCTTTCCATTTGCGTCTCATTGTTTCAGCTAAATTTAACGTAATTGTTGTAAATTAAAATGTTATGCTGTGTTGGGAGGAAGAACAATTAGAACTAAATGCGAAAAAAGTTGGAAAGGAAAGGGAGATGTTCTTTGAGGATTTACATATTTGCGCTGGTCCAACGATTTTCATCTTGAATGTTTTTCATAATAATACAAGAGATGAGGAAAACTTGTTTTTATTTTTTTTTCTGATAACTTTTAATCGAAACAAAATGAAAATTTATTATTCTCGTGACATAATTACACTGAGCCAGTGGTCGAATTGAAATTATTAACTAGACGGATGGAATGATTGGGAGATTCGAACTTAGTTTTAATGCTATCTGTGTACATCTCTTGTTTGTCCTACCATAAAATCTAACTAAGTCAAACATTAATACGAACTTAAAAATTACACATGAATTTAATTACCGAATTTCAAGTTTACTAGCACATTAACTTTAGCTGATATCGAACACTAGTAATTCTTTTAATGGCGTGAAAGTTACATTTCTAAGAACATAACATTTTCCCTTCAATAAGCAGAATGGAGTCCGACATTGCAAAATGGGAAACTGCAATAATACAAGTAAATTGTTATACAATCTCCCCCAGCTAAAGAGATAGTTAATTTCCTTTCTTTGAACTACGGGGTTGGCATCCCACCGAATATCCTCTCTCAATTCAACCACTTCGCTGACAAATCAATTTTGACTTTTTGCCTTGCATCGAAATTGAAAATCCGAGAACACTGACTGTGAATTGGAAATAATTAGACTGTTTCTGTCTTCCCGAGACTTCCCTGGTTTCAGATACACTAAGGGCCAGTTGTATAAAACATCTTAATCCACTGTTTGATGTACGAGTTCTAGATAAAATAGTTCTATTTCTTTACACTCCACCTGGTGTCAATCCAACCGAACTAGGAATGAAATAATGCTAAGTCATGCACAATACCTACGCCTTTAATCTGTTCAGATCCATTATGTGAAGTAACAGATACTCAGCTCGCACTCCTGCTTTTGTCGGTATTTAACTCGAATGTAGTAACAATCATTGCATACTAGCATTATTTTATTCCTAGTTCGTCTGGACTAACAGGAAAGGAAATGAGAAAATAGGATTCACCAATTATTTTTTCTATGGCTTGCATACCATATCTACCCATGGATTTATTAAACTCCAGATTAAATTGATTTATGCAACTGGTCCTAAGAGTTCCGTGTCCAATTAAACCCTTCTCTTCAATAACGTATAAAATTCCAGTTCCTGCGCAAAGTGTATGATAGGAAATATAGTTAGTACTCGTTGACATAGTAAATGTAGAAAGCAGTGCTGGTTATGGTGTTTAATGGATAGGCCGTGAAAATTTCACAAAAGTGGATGAATACCACAAAAACTTACTTTTCGCATCTTACAATTATAATATGAAAATAACAGCCGCCGTGATCGTGACTCAAGCCCGGATCTCCAAGCTTCACGTCGAGAATGTTGTCAATTACACAACCATGGGGCGATCATTTCTCTGTGTAGGTAGAATATTATTCCTCGCACCTTAACACTTTTCCAATTATTGCTAGTTATGAAGTCAAGGTACCCCATATGGTTGGAGTTCTTTTTTTATGAGGAAATAAAATTGAAAGTTTGTCTGTTTGTATGTATGTATCTTATACAAATCTACATGCGTCCATTGATTCCCACCAAATTTTGCACACGTGTTCCTTAGGTACTAGGTCAGGTCGCAGAGATATTCCCGGTCCAGTATTGCGCTGCAGTTGTCAGTGTTGCCACCTTTTTACAAAATGCATTTTTCAAATTACTGCAATGCCATTGAACGTATCAGCACCAAACTTGGGATACACACTGGAAAAATACTGTGATGTGTATGTTCACATTTGCATTATCGGTATTTAAGGGAAGTTTCTTGATAATCTAATCGTGACATCAGTTTGAGACAATGGTTTTAGGAAGAAAGATATAGCAATTTTGACCTGACTGATAACTGAATCAAGCTTCCTTTGACAAGTTTGACAACTATATGCAACCTTAGCAAATCAAGCCAAAAAAATAAACAGTGTTGAATCAAATAGTCTAGTTTACAAGAATCAAGGCTGAAATAGCCTTTATAGGACAAGAAAGAAAATAAATGCTCCTTAAAAAACGTTGACCTGAGCGGGAGTCGAACCGAGAATCACTGGTACACTAATTCGTTGCTGTAGTCACGAAACCACTCGCCCTAACTCGATTTCCAAGCGCTAGTTTTCGTAAGATCGCAAGAGATGGCGTAGTAAAAGGGTAGGAGATAGCGCAGATTACGACGAAACAGTCCTGGCATGTGATAAGACAGCGGAAGTGCAACGAAACAAAATTCATATATATTTCAAGTTTCACAAGATTCCTCACACAGTTGGTTGTTCCAAAAGCTTGAATTAGGCTAGTTATAATAGCAACCAGCGTGTTCATACAATCCACGTGTGTTGTTCCAGTGAATTTGTTTTATGCTTGTTTGTCAAGTTGAATACAATATCAAATTTGACAAGCTCGAAGCAAAATACAGTATAGTTGTTTCTCAGTTAAAGTTACTGGTCTCCCACCAGACACCTCCCCAGGTGACGGATAGGTGACTGCCGACCAGATATTGTGGGTGCCCGAAATATTCCGGGACAGACCAAAACCAGTAGTGCTGCCTTATGGTTGGTAGAGGGATCTACAAAAGCAAGGGAAAATAACCCCGATCAAATAATATGGTGAAGGAAAGCAGCTTCACTGTAACCACCCTGAGGCTGAAGAGGAATGAGATCGGCAGCCTCAGAGATGAAAATCATCTTGAATGTCTGCCTTTACTGGGAGATGACAACTCTATACCGCTAAAACCATGTCAAGAAACAGTAAAAATGGTTCCATGAGTTCTCCTGGGGTAAAATACACATTCGGGTGTAAACTAGTTCCCCGTTCGGATCCTTGGATTGAAACGGTTCAGGAGGGATCTAAGAACATAATTCAGAAACACATTAGAATAGGAACATGGAACGTAAAACTTTATACAAAATGGGCGCTCTTCAGACAGTAGTACTGATGAGGAAATTGGTTACTTGACCGATTACCGAAGTATAACACGAAAATAGTGTTGGGAGATTTCACCGTAAAATAGGCAGGGAAGAATGTTTTCGGCCTACTATAGGCAAACAAAGTCTTCACGAAGTCAGCAACAAGAATGGAAAAAGACTGATAACCTTTCCGATATCCAAAAAAATCTAATAGTAAAGAGCATGTAGAGCATTTGAACACAAAGATACACAAATATACATCTGTATGGATAACAAACATAACCAGATCGATCACGTAATAGTAGAAAGACGAATATGCATCAACATAATGAATCTTAGGGCATACACAGGATCGGGAGGGGACACCGACCATAAGTTTAAGTCCAAGATTACAAAAGTAAGCGTAAAATTCTGCATCGCGAACAGGAAAAGCAAAAGATCAAAACAACAAATTCAGAGTAAATCCTTTAGATAATCCGAACGCAGGCAGACTGCCAACTCGAAATCTTAGCCGCCTCCAGCAATAATAACAATTACATTAATAATGATGATATTGATGTGAATGAGATATTGGTGGCAATTCGTGACACACTGAAAGACGCAGTGAAAGAACGCGTAGATGAAAAAGACGACAAGAAAACAAGCTTTGGTTTGTTCAAGAATGCATTAAGTTTCATGAAGAACAAAAGCGAGCAAGCCAGCGATGGCTAAGCAATAAAACCGAAGGAAATGCAAGGAGTAGCGTAGATAGGAAATTCTCAAGGGAGGGGATATTTCGAAAAACACATCCTTGGCAGTTATGCAACCCAATACAACAAAATTAAAATAAAATTCATATTTCGGGTCTTTTTGCATAATTACTGTGCGGGAAAATATTAAATGCATGAATATATTATATCCTTTTGTTTGCTCAGTTCAGTCATAATTCCAGTACAAATTTAGCTATATTTCAAACTTTAGATTGCCAAGAACGAAGAGTTTCTCGACCAATATTTAGTCAGGTTTATACACTTACTTTCATGGCAGCTTTATCTTCTAGAACTGACAGTCCGTTCAGTCACATATAAAAGTAAATTTTTCTTCGCTTCAGACTATAAAATAATATCTCTGGTGTAGTAGATGTGGGAGCGGGTTTTACAAAATCTGAAGCACTTTCAAAAAGTTTGGAAATCTGATATGCTTCCATTGCAGTTTGAATAGAACATTCCACTTTCATTTGTTTCGCTTTCGAAAGTTCTAATTAGTGAAGATTATTTTACATCAAAAGAAAAAATAAAATTGTACTAACTGTGGGAGTTTTTTTCTCTTGTTCAGTGTCTTCATTTTTATAAATATTCATGAAACCTCAGATTACATTTATGTAATATACTGTCATTTTTTATAGCTGGTTTTAGAAAGTTGGTTTTGTAGTTATTGGATATTCTAGACCTATTCTCTCATACAGCTCACAAGGAAAAGAATGTACACTCCTCGAGGTTTCTCCGACTGTACTCCCCTAGATCTCAGGAACTGCAAGTCAGACAGAGATGAATGATACATCGTTGGATTAGCCATGGTCTGAAAGGGTGGGGGGAACTATTACTTTGACTCTAAGGAAACTATTACTTTTATATCACTTAGTTTTCTCAGTCTGTACCCCCCCGCCCGAGATCTCAGGAACTATATGTCAGACTGAGATGAGCGATACGCCATTGGATTTCTTATCGTCTGAAAGTGTGGGGAGAACTATGATGTTGACATATTTTTGGGGTTAGTTCTTAAAGGAACATTTGATATTATATGGGGGCGTCTTTGGTTTTGCCTATAAAACCATTACTTAGCTTGTTTCTAACAAGCAGGCAAAGAAGCATAGATCGGCTTAAGCCAAGATAGCTAAAAACTATAAATAAAATGTAATGAATAAATCACAAAGAAGAAATATAATGTAAAAGCCAAGGAATGTTAAATGTATAATTGTCCATTAGTTACAATTCTAACTCAAGCCTGTTTATAGGAACTACTCCAGAACTTCCGAAATTCAGATTCTATGAAATTATGTATTTCAGAGGAACTGGAAAACGCAATAGAAACATGTTACAAGTAGTAAACAAAATTCATTTATTTCATGGGGCTGAATGTGAATGCTTTAACTTTTCTTTTCTAGCTGCGGCTAGCAGTCTCCCTAGATGGAAAAAGGGATTTGGCAAGATTCGAAGGAGTGTTTAATAGTCTTTGAAGGGGAGTATTTCATTATCTTTATTTTGAGAATATTATGAGTTTGCCTCAAATCATATTATTGGGATTGAAGATGGAGATTGTGTTGAAGTGCACTTCGAAGGTTACTTAGCAGAGTAGCTATTCCAGTCCAACTATACAAAAAGCATGATTGTATACAAGTTCTTAATCGCGGCAGCATTGCAGTTGTATTCTACCATCTTCTTGAAAGGTTAGTGCAGTGAAAGAATCTTAACATGAAATTCGCAGGCTAGAAAATCCTAATCGAACCTGAGTGAAAAAATGTTAAGTTGAAATAGAGCATATATCCTACAAACACGTAGGTTACTAAGGTGACTAAGAATTGTATGTTACTTTAGCTAACCGGAAAATTGTACAGGTAAATTCTTACTAGCAGATACTTCTGTTATATGGCGTCGAATGTACTTTCGAAGTTGATATTTGCATTATTTCGGATGCGTGCAGAGCAGATGGAGTAATATGAGTACAAGGAGACCTATACTTCCTTCAACAGCGTGTCCTTGCACTCACGCCCCACCACATCTTACATACTAGGCATCCAAGGTTAACTGTAGATGTGGTCAACAGTGCTGGATTAAGATATTTGGGGGCCCCGGGCTGTTGAGTCTGTTAGGGCCCCTGTTACCTGTTCCATGTGCAGGGTCGTCTTAACATTATTGTGGGTCCCTGGTCAAAGCAATGTGCCTGCACATACACCCTTGGAGACTGTAACTAAAATTAGATCGTTAGCAAAATTCATTATTTTAAAAATAAACATGCATTTTTTTAAACTTTTATCTAATATTAGAACAAAAATGAATCATAAATTTCACCACAAGCAGCTACACACATCTCAATGCTGTCTGGGATTTATTTTTAAAATCCGAAGCCGATTACATATTTATGAAAATACTAGAAATCTAAACCCAATAAGGACTTCGTATCTTTGACTCATAAATCTAAATTCACCCCAACACGAATATATTTATCAGTTTTAGATACTATTTGTATTGTATTGAACTAAATGACTGTTTCTCAAACTATGGCACGCATACCAATACTTATGCGCTAACCTTTGGATACTGGTACGTGAGCTTAGTGAAAAATAAACAATAAACGTATATAACCGACCTAATACATTCTCACTGATTGAACGAGAAAATATATACAGACCAAAATTCTTCAAAATGGACACATTCCTAATAAAACACATGCAATATAGAAACAAATGCTATATGCATACTTATCACAAATTTGATTTCAGCAACCCAGGATAAATATAAACTAATTCTGTGAGTAAATGCAGGCCCCTGATAAGTAACATTTCTATACTTTCGAGAAAACAGGTTTAGTTTGGAGAAAGCATTGTCCCTTGCACAGAAACGCCATGTTTTGGACAACCAAATATTGTTTCCGGAGAACTATGCAGCGTTTCTCAACCTTTTTCACCCTGCGACTCCCTTTCACCATGTCTTCTAGCCGGCGACACCCTTTCACCATGTTTTCTAGCCAGCAACCCACAATTATTTTATTTTGTGTAATATTTGCTTTTCATTTCAAAACATAAAAGTTTATTTCCTGTGTTTATAATAAATATCCTAATTATATTATCCAAAACTATTCAGCAAACTACATTATCTTTAGTCATTATTAAAAACAGCAAGCAAAATAAAATACTTTCTTTGAAATTTATTAGTTTTAACCTACAAAATCCTAGTTAAATGCATTTTCACCGTCCTTCGCTACCTTCTTGCACACACCCCGTGACCCCAGGTTGAAAACCCCTGCTGCAAAATATTTTGGGAGAGTAACTTATTTTTTTAATGTCTTTTATCAGGTCTTGTATGTGTTTACAGAATTGCCTTGGCACCAAAGTAAAATAAACTTTTGCAATAAACTTTCCGTTACTAATTCGTGGTACACTTCGAAAAAAAAAAACAGCGAACGCCGTGCAGCTAGGCAACCCAAATGGCACCTTATCCCATAATCGTGTCGCCCATACTAAAATCAGTAAAAATCATGAGCACGTTATTTTTTTTTTCAAAATAGACATGTATTAGTATCGATAAAATGAAAGAATAAAAGCGAGACGAATCAATATACATAAATTGATAGAGGGAGAAATTTAAACACACAATGAAACATTTAAACCGATGGATGTCTCTTAGACAGAGGCAGAGATATGAGAGAGAGAGAAAAAAAGGGAGAGAGAAGAAGAAGAAGTAGTAGAGATAAAAATGTGGAATTTAAACGTAGTAAAAAAATATTAAGTTTAGTTCCCACACTATAAAGTTCAGTTCCCACAAATCTAACAGCAAGATAGAAGTGACTTGTGGATTTTATAATTGTTCAGGGCTATTCAAATATATAAAGGGTGCTTCGAAAAATCATTAAGTCATCACTTTCAAAATGAAGACCAAACTTCAGATTAAATACTCATGATTTCCAGTGAAACTCGTTTTGAGACACATCTAGAATAATGTCAAAAGTGTATGTAACACACACGCTTTGATAGTGCGGGGTTCGTTTGAAAATTCGGTGTGGCTTATTAAACATACTGGTTCGGAATACTTTGCACTGAGAGATTCTGCCAGGATTTTCAGATTGGGGAGTGTAAAGTCAAAATTGGGAGGGTGGAGTAGAGTTATGCACGGTTTCTATCAACTTTTGTCCGCAAAAACGTTAAAGTTGGGGGTAGTCTCGAGGATTTGGGGCTGACACTCCCCACAGGGGCCGGGGTCTGGCGGAATCCTTGATTGTAACAAACCTAGTAGGCATACGGTAGACCACACCTTCTATTCCAGACTACGAATGCAAATTGAACATAAAAAGGTAATGAATGAATTATAATTTTCTGCCTAATTTCTATCAGAAAGAGCCAAGTATATAAATCCAAACTGTATGAAAATGAAAAGTTACAAATGTTCAAAAGCAAAATTAGCATGTTCCTTATAGGCATAGTACATCTTACATGTTCCACATTACAAACGAGAAGAAAAGAAACACATGTAATATTATGTTGATAAACTAGAGGATGGAAACAAATTTAGTGCCAAACTAATGTAAAAAGAATTTTTCTCTTGAAATAGCCAAAAAAAAGGGGGCCATTTTCTACTCATATCTTAAAATTTATCTGTTCTGGACATGCCACTATATATTCCACCTATTGCGAATATAACGTTCTAATAATTACAACACTAATGAACTAGTGTTTATAACTATTGTCACAGATAGAATGAACACGACAGAGCTGAAACGGGTCACCGGCTGTCGGGGGATGCTGGTGAAGTTTTGTACTGTCTCGCCAAGTGTAAAATTCGAACGTATTCGGACGCGGTAATTCAATTTAGATCTGATAACCCGGAGGGTGAAGGAGAGTTTTTAATTATTTCATTGCGTTTGAACAGTGTTTATTTCAGGGGTGACCAGGATTGGAGATGTTACCCCGAAAACACGGAAAATAAGACTCCGAAATTCCCGGTTAAATAGATTTTCCAGACCGGGTCAATCGGGTTCCTGGGTCACTTATGTTTGGGTCAGGCACTATCAACGGATCATCGAAAGTGGCCCGGAATTGGCTCTGGAACACGCACCTAAAGAAAGAGTTTGTGTAAAGTAAGAGAAATAAATAAAGATAAATTGATAACGAGAAGAAGAGGGAGACGCAGCGAAGACACGATAACAATACATCAAGAAAGAGAGGAATAGAGAAAGATAAATGAAAAACATGAAAACTACATTTATCATTATGCTAAACAACACACACACTGTTTACTCGGATTCTGACCAGTGATGCTTCGTAAGTTCTCCAAAACCCGGATATGAATCTCTGTTTGAATACTTTAGTGTATGCGAAAAAGAAACTGACTGGTGGGGAATCGAACTCAGGTTTTCAAATTAGAAGTCCAGCACGATAGCGATGCTCCACAGGTGACTCTATCCAAAACGTGCTTAACAAATGCTATATAGTCTTTCTTTCTAAGAATGATAACATGAAAAATGGGTCCTTGAGATCAATGACGTGTCTTAACTGTCCTGGTAACTTAACCCCCCCCCCCATACACGGTTTTGGACTTTTCCAACCAACATTCGTAAATCGTCTTCCTCTCTATAATGACTCAAGTGCTTCATTCCACAGTCTGAAGGATTCTCCGTTTTGTATGAGAAGTGATGGTTACATTATTCACGATCGCTTTGTAAAAAATCTTCAACTTAAATAGGGATTGAACCTATGTTGGTTTCCTTTCGTACTGAAATGTCCAGCGCGTTTCCCCTACTTCATCTTGCCAATGAATGACAGCAACCATGAATAACGAAGTTCAAATGCGAGGAAAATGTAAGATTGGGTATATGTGTTACATTTTGTCTGTATGTATTGTGTGGTAAGTAAACACATGTGTATGCATGTCCTTTTTGTCATGTCGAATTTTGAAGTGAATATATTATTGCAGTTTTAGGAACAAATCCAGTTTAGAGTAAGTATTGCCACATTAAAATACGATCATTTATTGTCTTTTATTTTAACGTAAACCAGCCTGAACGAAGCTAACATCACCAAAAAAGGTATTACTATAGTAGTAACGCACCAATTTTAAAATCATTAAAACCAAACCAAAATCACTTAAAACACACACATTACGTGTTCATGGGAGGCGAGCGGTTTACGCAATTCTTTTCTTGCACTTTTTGTACATTATCTTAGATTAGTGACCATATGAACGTGGAGGTTAGGTGCAGTCATGTATCATTACAAAATGTATTTTTATGTGTTCACATTTATTATTAATAATTCCTTATTTTCCTTTTTCGTAAATTATCTTAAATTACTGACCATATGAATGTGGAGGTTAGGTAAAGTTAGGTGCGGTCATGTATCTTTACAAAATATATTTTGACACATATTCACACTTACCTTTAGCACACAGGCGTGTTAACTCTCCCAATTTGAATTAGAAAGTCGTGTACAATTGTTTCGGGGCCTTTTCCTTTCCTTACATAAATACTCTGCTAAATAACCTTCAAAATGCACTTTCCCTCGTCATTTCCATACGATTCAATAACAATAACGCAAGAAATGTCATAATCATCACAAAGACACGCCATTTCAACACTGTCTTACCGCCTTCCACATGGCAACAACTGTAACTCTACGCAAATTAGTTCCTTCCGCCACAACATGCAGTGCGTCCTAAAACATCTTAAAAACACACTACAACCATATTATTATTCACTTATAATGTTACCCACATTACTATTTTCCTCCCAATTACTCACAAACATCACACAATTATCTCAATTCATCCCGTAAGTTTCTAAAAATTGGTGCGTCACTACTCTAGTTAACCCCCCAAAAATGTCATTAGGAAATGGAGAAGTTAAAACTGCAATTAAAAGTTCTCATACACTGTAAGAATTTTGAAACAAATTAACAATTTAGCAAAATTAGCAATTAGTTCATTCAAAGATTTTGGTCACAATTCTACAATATAGAACATTTAACTTTTTTTTGTTCAATTGCTTTTGTTTTCAGTTCTGAAAATGGTTACCGATTTGAATGGTGATCTCAACATTGTAATATTGATTTAGAAACGCAGTTTTATGGTTTGGCAATGTAATGTTGTCTTTACTGAAATATATTGTTACTTGCGGAATGGAAACTGCATTTTAGGTGAGAATTTTTGAATGTACAATTGGTGTGGAATTATAATTTGGATATAATCTTGGTAATTTGCATCTGGTTAATAATGTCAACAACCGAAAAGTGGATTGACAGAATTCAGGAACTTTTCCTTAACAAGCCATTTGAATATCTGTCAGTACAATATTGTGCAATTAATTAAATGAAATCTACTGAACTGATAAGAATTAATTTATTTCATTTATCGGATGGATTTTATATATCGTAATGACAGCGTGTATAGCGAACACGTGGACATTGTATAAACAATAACACACATGTTTATAGAACAAACATGTGGTTATGCAAGTAAACAAATAATACATATACATTGGAGCAGACGACGGTCAACTCCTCAAACGAACACCAGATGGAGCAAATAACGGAAGACAGAGGGAGCTGGAGTCAAGTAGGAGAAGCAAGAGGAACCACCCCTACATTCACCTTTAAAAAGGACCTGCACATAGCAAGAGCCATCACTCGTTTCCCCCGGGTGGTCAGTTCCTCTCCTTCAACCGTTCGCAGTTTGCTAAGAAACTGGAACATCCTAGTACGTAGTTCGCTAAGGAACTGGTACTATCCCGCACAGGCAGTTCGCCAAGGAACTGGTGTGCACTCTCACACATAAGTCCTAACTTAACCTGTACGTAGTTCGCCAAAGAACCACCTGACACGTAATTCGCTAAGGAATTGGTGTCATCCACACACGTAGTTCGCCAAGGAACTGGTGTATACTCTTACCTTAATATTCTCCTGTACGCAGTTCGCCAAGGAACTGGTACAACTTCCCGACACGCAGCTTGCTAAGGAACTGGTGTCATCCTATTTTCCATAACCTCTAGCTGATCACTATTAAATAAGACATCTTTAATCATTTATACTCAGATAACTGTAAACTGTGTTCTTCGGGACGGTAATTTTGTTAACTTTGTTCTTGTATGTTAATAAAGGGTTGAGGGCTATAAACCAATCCCGTATATCTTTGACTCCACCAAATCAAAACTAAAGGGAACATTACGATATACTCTCGGCTGATTACATAACCTTACATAATCCATTTATAACAGTGGCGTTCGAGGTTTACCACGAATTCACGCAAAATACATATCTAATTTTAATCATGGCTTCATCTAATATACTGTTTGCATCTTTTGATCCGAGAAAGGACAAAATAGCTTGATATTTAGAACGCTTTCAATTTCACTGTAAGGTATTAGCATTATCACTAGAAAAGAAAGCATATTTACTACTAGCTTCGATTGACAGTGAAACATTCGAAAAGCTCAAGATACATATTAGTCCACAAAACTTGATAGATCTAACCTTTGCTCAACTAGAAAAAGCACTTCTCAAGTTATTTGACGTTCCAAGTAACTATCGAACGGAACGATTCCACTATCATCCCATGATGCAGGCATATGGCCAAACACTAGCTGAATATATACAAGTGTTGAAATTACAATAAGCAAAATGTAAATACGGTACTTTCTTAGATGAAGCACTGGTAGATCAATTAATATTTGGTGTAAGCGATGTTGTAGTGAGAAAGAAATTGCTAGCTCAGGATAATCTAGACTTTGAAAAAGCGTGCTTAATATCTCTTCAACACGAGCTTATCGAACGAGACTGTGCGGAGCTAACACAAAAATTAACACAGGTGAAAGTATCTTCGAAAGGGATACATCAAGTTAAAGATGATTTTAAGCATCAATGCAAATGCAATTATAAGCAAGTTAACACACCATTTACACGCAAATGTTGTTATTGTGCATCTAATCATGAAAAGGGAAAGCGCCCTGCATATAATAAGAAGTGTGCAAAATGTTTTGAGAGAGGGCATTATAAAATTTGCTGCGACTAAATTCATAGTTGGCGCAATCGTATGAAAGCCAAAGAGCAAATAAAAACGATTGAAACAACTCCTGATGAGATGCCACACAAAGAAAACAAAGTCAATGTTGGATTTGGCATTAATGATATTTGGTTAAATAGCTTAGAATCTATAAGTGTCAAACAACAATCATCACCAGCCATGATTCGTTTATTGGTCAACAACAGCAATATCGCAAGTTTAATTGATTCAGGTTGTGAGGTCAACCTCATGTGCGTCAAGGAAGTAGAGACTTTAGGAATGCATTTCAATAGATGGGAGGAGACCAAACATATGTATGCGATCAATAACGCAACAGTATCAATCATAGGATAAATAAAAATTCAAGTGGTGTACAAATATGCACAATATTTCCTAGAATGGCATATAACGGATGTTGAATTAAATTCATCCATTCTTGGAAGAACCGGAATGGACTAACTCTTTGGTAATTGGAGACGGCGCTTACACTGGCTTGAGATACGGATAAATATCAATTCGAAAATATTTAGCCCAAATCCGGAGAAACAAGTTCCAGTACAAAAATGTAATGTGTCGCCAAGAAATATTTCACACATTAATTATAATAGTGAAGATCGATTCTTACAGGTATCGTTATCGTTTTTAATCAAAGAAGTGGCATGGCTTAAAAAGGAGGTTAATAAAGAGAATAAGGATTCAAGTTATAAACCATATTCCATCATAGACGTATCAGAAGATAATTTTCAACCGGTGTCGGTAGTAGCTAAGGAGCAAAATCCTCCATCGAACACAAGGAGGTCGACACTATACAATACGAAGTATGATGACTTAAAGGCAGTTACACCAAGTTGCACAACAATTGAAGAGCAAGATGGTGAAAGCAATCAGCTCAAGAACTTAAACGAAGTTTCTCATACACAAGGGCAAGAAACATTAGAAGTTAAAGATACATGTATGAAACCCGTTCAACTTAGTTCACGTTCTCCCGAAGAAGTATTAAGTAACGCTGGGTTACAGAAGTATATCCATCTTCCAGCCATCATTGCACAATTTTCAGTATGGTCATTATAGATAGAACACGGATATACAGAGGAAGTTATAAAATATGCTCTTAAACTATTAGAAGCTTACATTACATAACCTAATGAAACTATTATGCTTATGGACTAAATACAGTTTAGCGAATTCATAAACGTTATGTATTGTAAATAATTTTTGTTGGTTAAATTTTATCCAGTTCTGGTGATTTTATATATCATAAAGATTGCTTTTTGAGATGTGTGCGTACATATATGGTAATTGTGAGTGATAGCATGCATTACTATGAAAATAATAAATTTTTATTACTTGATGTGTTTTGTACAGGGTGGTACAAAAGTATGTACTTCTATAAACTAATCTAAAGATCTTAAATCCGCTCTAGATAGGTGTGAACTACTTAAAGGAGAAAAGAGAGTGGAAAAACAGAGAGATTCAGTGATATTGAACTGTTACAGTATAACGTTTATATAGATAAAAAAATAAAGAAGAAGTAGATTGTTAGAATTGTGAACCAAATTAATAATTTAGCAAAATTAGTAATTAGTTCATTCAAAAATTTTGGTCACAATTCTACAATATAGAACATTTAACTTATTTTGGTTCAATTGTTCTTGTTTTCAGTTCTGAAAATGGATACCGATTTGAATGGTGATCTCAACGTTGTAATATTGAATTAGAAACGTAGTTTTATGGTTTGGCAATGTAATGTCTTTACTGAAATATATTGTTACTTGCGGAATGGAAACTGCATTTTAGGTGAGAATTTTTGAATGTACAATTGGTGTGGAATTATAATTTGGATATAATCTTGGTAATTTGTATCTGGTTAATGTCAACAACCGAACAGTGGATTGTCAGAATTCAGGAACTTTTCCTTAACAAGCCATTTGAATATCTGTCAGTACAATATAATGCAGTTAATTATATGAAATCTACTAAACTGATAAGATTTAATTTATTTCATTTATGGGATGGATTTTATATATACTCTCGGCTGATTAAATAACCTTACATAATCCATTTATAACATACACTTCGCGTGCATTATAACAAGTTGAACGTAACACAAATTTTAACTTTTGACAATTTTTATTGTAAGAATAAAAAGTCGTCACTTGCAGGCGATTGGAACCTACAACCTCCAGCAAGTGCCTCAGGATTGAATTTGATTCGTCATCATATGTCTATAGTACGCGAAAGAGTAGCTTTTTGTAAATTTTTGGAACGGAATTTGTGTGTGTGTGCGTGCGTGCGTGCGTGTGTTGAAGCCTTCAGAAGGCTATTTAATACAACGTTAAATAAATCCGCTTATTACAAATAAGAACATTAGTTCTGGGCGTCGCCGGGCTCAATGAACTGTACAAGGGGTCGCGGCATGTCAAAGGTTGAGAAACCCTGCGTTCGATCGATCCCTGCTCATGCCATGTGCGCTTTGTAGTGGACAAACACCGTGTGCGCATGAGCGGATTTAGTAGAGATATCCTGGGGGGCAATACAATTTATTTTATGGATAAGAAATTGCAAAGCTATCGTTTTGATTGAAACATTTAAAGTCACTCAGAAATGATTGAGGGGCATTGCCCTCCATAAATCCGCCCATGCGTGTGCGTGCGTTTTCTCGGGGTACTCCCGTTTTCTCCAACTTTCTTCATTCCACCAAATAATCCCATCATCATTCCTCCGGCCTGAGCCAAAGTAGCCTAAAAGACCTTAAATCCAAATTCAAAATTCAATTTAAATTCAATTTTATGTATGCACGAACTTCGCACTTTATTCTGGAAACGGAAGAGAAAATGGGACACGAGCTTTATCTCCAAAGAATGATTCGCGTGATTGGCACTGTGTAAAATATATGTGAGTGGCGTGACAAGGATAGAAACATAGTGATATTATTGTTCGTTGATGTGACAACTTAGCAGTGAAGGTAATTAAATTTTCTGTTTAATGCCAAAATAATATTTGTTATTTGAGATTATAAATACAGATATAGGACTTTAATAAAAAAATACTGGACAGTTAAGAAAAGTCCAATCATAGGTTTAAGTTCGTGGGATTTATTGAACAGAGTTGTTCGGATCCCACTTCGCAGATTTTTTCACGAACTAATTGACTGGCTCCCGTCTAAAGAGAGCCAACATGGAAAGAAAGCGTAGCACACTATCGCGCAGGCGCAGAGCTCGTACTATAAGTAACACTGTCAATCGTTTATTCGACAGCTGGCAGTTTAGTCTTGTGGTTAACCCATGGAGAAACTAATTCAGAGGTCCCGGGTTCTAATCCCTGCGGGGCAACTATATTTTTTCTTTCAAAACGTATTTTTGTAAGTCCAAAGTTATTATTATTAATTGCTTTCTTGCATTATTCGTAGATTATATACAGTAAAATTAGTGAACAAAAAAGTTACCATAGTAATGTGGAGTTTAGCTACTAAAAGCTAGGATATATATAAACCCACCAGGGCATCCGCGAGGTGTGCAAGGGGGGGCACGGTGCTTCCGAATGGAGCTGGGCAGGGTGAGACGCGGGGGGGGGGGGCGCAGCCACCGGTTAGCGGCGTGCATACGCAAAGGTGCTGTTTGCGCACAAGTACTGTTAACTTTCTCTTCCACATTGTTTCCATGTGGGGTTCTCCTTAGACAGGAGTTAGGTCAAGTGGTTCGTAAAACCAAAATGCGCCCACTTTGCCAGAACTAGTGCCATGCTTCGTTGCTCAGGGGTTCATTTAGGCACTTTGTAACAATATTGTTACTGATGATGAGCAATTTTTGGAGGGGGATTGGAAATAAAGTCTGCATTTGCCTTCCTGATACGAAAATTACTCACATCTGAAAAACTATTTTATGCAGAAAGCTTTGCAGACGTACGCTATAGAGAGGTTTTAACTTAAAAAAAAACCATTATCAATCTGTCAGTGTTCTTTTTCACATAGTACACTATTGACAGAGTTTACTTCCATAATATTCAATGCTGTTCTACAGGAAATATAAAACTGTCAGTTATCGGACGTTTCACTGCCCTATAACGTAACAACTTCCACGGCGCAAAAAAAACTGCATAACATGTTATTGTTTCTTTCATATTTACTTTAGCTTTGTTATTTCGGATATAAATGGGCACTAATTTGTCTATAAGTCATTGAATAAAGACATTTTAGCGTGCACTTTGGTTTAAACAACTTACAGGACGAAGTTGGCTTTTTACAAAGATGAACTTAGTAATGGCTTCTATCTTTAGTTGGCAAGATGGAGTAGAGGAGAAGTATTGGACTTTCCACTACTAAAGCAAACCTACGTAGATTCAAACCCTGTTCAAGCCAAGTTTTACAATGCGATCGTGAAGGATCTAATCATAACTTCTCATACAAAACGGAGAATCCTTCAGACCGTGGAGTCAAATACCTTAGTCACTATACAGAAGAAGACGATTTACGCATGTTGGTTGGAAAAGTCCAAAAACGTGTATGGGGGTTACCAGGACAGTTAAGAACACGTCATTGATCTTAAGGACCCATTTCTCATGTTATTATTCTGAGAAATAAACACTATAGCATTTGCTAAGCACGTTTTGGATAGTCACCTGTGGAGTATCGCTATCGTGATGGACTTCTAATTTGAAAACCTGAGTTCGATTCACCACCAGTCAGTTTCTTTTTCGCATACACTGAAGTATTCAAACAGAGATTCATATCCGGATTGTGGAGAACTTACGAAGCATCACTGGTCAGAATCCGAGTAAACAGTGTGTGTGTTGTTTAGCATAATGATAATGTAGTTTTCATGTTTTTCATTGGTCTTTCTCCCTTTGCTTCTTTCTCTTCTTCTCCTTCTCTCTATTAATCTTTATTTTTTCTCTTACGTTACACACACAGTCTCTCTGTTTGTACGTGTTCCACAGCCAAATCCGGGTTACTTTCGATGATCCGATCCAGACCCAAATGTAAGTGACCCGGGAACCCGATTGACCCGGTCTGGAAAATCTATTTAACTGGGAATTCCGCCGTCGCATTTTCCGTGTTCTCGGGGTAACATCTCCGATCCTGGTCACCCCTGAAAGAAACACTGTTCAAACGCAATGACATAATTAAAATCTCTTCTTCATCCTCCGAGTAATCAGATCTATTACGAATCACCGCGTCAGAATGCGTTCGAATCTTGAACCTGATCACACAGTCCAAAACCTGACCAGCATCCCCTGACAACTGGTGACCCGTTTCAGCTCTGTCGTGTTCATTCCATCTGTGCGAATTGTTATAAACACTAGTTCATTAGTGTTGTAATTATTAAAATGTTATATTCGCAATAGGTGGAATCTAGAGTAGCATGCTCGGAACAGATAAATTTTAAGACATGAGTAGAAAATGTCCCTTTTTTCGCCTTCTCAAGAGAAGAATTATTTTTATATTAATTTGGCACAAAATTAATTTCCATTTTCAAACATACTTTTAAATTGTTTTTTCACGTTTGAATTGTGAAATATGTTATCTCTGCTATGCCTCTAGGAACATGCGAATTTTGCTTTTGAACGTTTGTAACTTTTCATTTTGGTATAGTTTGCATATGTAATCTTGGCTCTTCCTGATAGTAATTATCATCCATTCATTTTCTTTGTATGTTCAATTTACATTAGTAGTCTGGAATAGAAGATATGGCCTACGATATCTACTGGGTTTGTTACAATCAAGGATTCCGCCAGACCCCGTCCCTATAGGGTGGGTGGGTGTCAGCCCCAAATCCCCGAACCTACCGCAATGGTAACATTTTTATGGTCAAAAGTTGATAAACACAGTGCACAACTACCTAGTCTCCCAATTTTGACTTTACACTCCCTCCAATCTGAATATCCTGGCGGAATCCCTGATTACAATGTATTCCGAACCAGGACGTTCAATGAGCCGCGCCGAATTTGCAACCGAACCCGGCGGAAACAAAGCATGTACAGATGCTTATCAGAATAATGGAAACACCTGAACGAAAGTGCAACTTACCAGATCAATATGGTGTCGGGCCACCTTTCCCCTTCAGAACAGCCTTGATGCGACGTGGGATGGAGGCATACAGGTCGTGAATGGTAGCAAGTGGAATATTACACCATTCCTCGTGCAGGGCATCGGCCAGTTCTGTGAGAGAGGATGGAGGTGGAAATCGTCGCCGGAGTCGTGTTTCCAAGATGGACCACAGATGTTCAATTATGTTGAGATCTGGGGATTGGGCGGGCCAGGGGAGGTGTTGAACTTCATCCCGATGTTCCTCAAACCACGCTGCAACAACTTCAGCTGTGTGAATGGGTGCATTATCATCCTGGAATATGGCATCATTGTCCGGGAACAACATCCGGACCATAGTGGTCTCCTAAAATTGCGACATAATCGTTGGCAGTGATGCGTCCGCGAAGTGTGACCACAGGACCCAATGAAAACCATGATATTGCGGTCCACAACATCACCGTGCCGCCGCCATGTTTCAGAGTTGGGCGGAGACACTGCAGATCATACGCTTCTTTGGGCGTTCTCCACACATAAACACGGCCCGTGGTTTGGAATAGGGTGAATGGTGACTCATCCGACCATACCACACGTTTCCAGTCGTCAACGGTCCAAGTTGCATGGTCGCGGCACCATTTGCGGCGTGCTAAAGCGTTCTGGTCCCTGATGAGAGGTTTGGCCCGTGCAACACGACCCCGTAAGTTCATGTCATGCAATTCGCGGCGGACTGTGATTGTCGAAACAGGTTGGGGGAGGTGCTGATTGAGTTCCTCCGTCACTTGCGCCGCAGTGGCACGACGGTTCCGCGTGACAATGCGCTTTAATACCCGGCGTGCCCTGTCACTGATGCTTTTCTTCCGCCCACTGTTCCGCTTCCCCGATGTGGTTTTCCCGTGTGTTGTGTAGGCCGTCATCACCTTCGACACTGTCCCTGGCGACACACCTAACACACTAGCCACTGCCGTCACACTCAGTCCACATAACCGCGCACCAACAATTTGCCCTCTTTGAAACTCTGAGAGGTCTCCCATTTTACACTACCTCCGTCTGCTGCAGCCACTGCACACTCCTGTTCCACGACGCCTGACATAGTATGGTGACCGACCTAACACACCACCACCAGCAGTCCGGCGCTGCGGTCGCCACGACACCACTGCCAACCCATACATCTGACGTGTTGCCAACTACAGGTGTTTCCATTATTCTGATAAGCATCTGTATGTTACACTTTTGACATTATCCTAGATGTGTCTCAAAACTCTGCCGTTCCACTGGAAATCATGACTATTTAATCTCACCATCAACATTGGTCGCCATTTTGAAAGTGACTAAACTAATTTTCAAGCATCCGTCTATATATTGAAATTGCTCTGAAAAAATATAAAATCCAAAGATCACTTCTATCTTGCTGTTGGATTTGTGGGAACAGAGCTTTATAATGTTAGTTTCTTTTTTACTACGTTTAAATTCCATATTTTTATCTGCACTCTCTCTTCTTCTTCTTCTCTCTTCCCTTTTCTGTCTCTCCCATTTCTGTGCCTCTGTCTAACAGACATCCATCGGTTTCAATTTTTCATTGTGTGTGTTTAAATTTTCCCCTCCATCAACTTACGTATATTGATTCGTCTCGCTTTTATTCTTTTATTTTATCGATACTTGCTACGTAGGAAAATACAAAACACGTTGTAGCTACCAAACTGAATTTATTCCCAAGACCAAAATCCCGACAAGCGAGTAACTACTGGTGCAAGTTTCGATTGTATTACAAGTGCTTTATTACTTGAACAATGAGTCCCAACAGTGTGTATATCAACAAACAATAACATGCCACTAATAGACACTTTTACATCCTACACCAATTATGCATGCGATTCTGCAGACAACACATTGAAGGTAAAACAGTTGATCAGTATTCATTATCATTTTACAAAAGGACATGTAACAAAACATCACTAAGCATAACGACACAGAATATATAAAGTATACATTCCTTCCCAAAAGAACAAGGGTATTGCTTATTCAAAATTCCCGAGGTTGATATCACACCATAGCAATACTAATACATGTCTATTTAAATAAAATGCTCATGATTTTTGCTGATTTTAGTGTGAACGAGACGAAGGAAGAAGAAAGTGGGGGTCTGTTTACCAGACACGATTATTGGATATGAAGTTGTCATTTGGGTTGCCTAGCTGTACGGCGTTCGCTGTCGCAATTTTTTTTATGCGAAGTATACCAGAAAACCCTTAACTGGACCTGTTTAGTTAAAATTGATGGATCGATTTTTCTGTGTACACCTGTCATTTATATATATATATATATATAAATTATGCAAAAAACTATTATATAATAGCTCCAATTGTCTGTGATTTGCATTTTCATGCGAACGTTTTTCTCAACCTGACAATTTTTTATTTCGACGCTTAGTACATGTGGAGTTTTTCTTTTATATATAATTTTCGACGGAACCGATTTGGCGCCCAAGGCAGGTGCGCTCACGATTGCGTTCGCGAAAGGGCTTCAATCAAATTCACTTGCCCCGGACCCCAGATTACCTTGCGCGGCCACTGGCATTGATTATCAATTTTGATTGAGCTGGAGGTTTGGCCTTGAGTATTTACCATTACTGCTGATTTGTTGTATTTGGCAGAAGAATGTATATAATTCAGGAGTTTGACATTTTCAACAGCATTTTTTGAAAGTCCACTCAGGAAGCATCTGTAGCGGTGTTAGTGCCAGGTCAAACTAGCACAAATCCTATAATGCGATGCAGAGTTTTGCAAGACATGTCTTGGGACGCAAGGAACTTAAAAATAGTGGACCACCTTTCATCCACGTATTTAAGAGTTTTTAGTTAATAACATTTCATTTCACACACATTTTTGACATGTTTAACTTCATCGAAAAGTTCATCTTCTTGTATTTCTTTCAAAATGCTTTCATCAGTTTCAGCCAATGTTTTAAGACTTTTCTGAACAGACTTCCAAAGAAGAGCGTTGTTGTAGAACCCAATTGAATGGTTTCAACACATGAAATGGATAAGCCTATTTATTAATATATTCAAATATTACGCTACCAAGCACCTGTTTATATTCCACTTCAACAAAGCAACAAAACTCTTTCAGCTCTTCGACATGAATGGTATAGATGTGAAAATACTGGAAGATTTTGTTCACAGGTTTCAATGTATACAGGTAGAATGTCAGTACTAGACTGTACCTCGTTATGTACAATGTGAGCTGCACATCCCACACCATGATGTTGTTTTTTAGCAAACATTTAAGTTTTGAAAAGAAATTGTTTTGTTCCTTCCTTCCTGCACTTCCAAAGTTTGTACTACAATTGTCTCCGCAGAAAGCAACAATTTTAAGCAACAGATGGAATTGATTCAACACTTTCATGATACATTCTGCTGTTTCACCAGATAAATTCTGGAAGTCAAACCTTTGCCAGAATGCCCTTACTTTTTGGCACAAAATATCTCACAAGCACAGGAATCAATTTTGCAGTTTGTGGTTAGAAGTGTCCACGATAACTGTCATGTAGACCTACTTTGCCTCTTTCAATTCCTCACAAATCTGACGCATTGCAAATGGAGCCAACACATTCACTATTATTGATTTACATTTACTTCTCAAACAAGTAAATTTCTTCTCGAACAAGTTCCTAATGATCGCGGTAGTGCAGTCCATTGATCTGAAGGGATGATAGTGTTTCATTGTATGGAAAGCAAATACACCTTCCTCAGCAGCAAGACGTTTTTCTTCATCATTTATACCGACACTGTTATCCCGTTTTGTAACAAAAGACGTAATACTTTGAGATAAACTATTAATTGAAACTGTTAGCTTCTGTTTCTTTGCGTTGATGTGCTCTACAACGTCTGACCGGCCACCATGCTAGATTGAAAATTACATTTGCATAATGTACAAAATAATTTTTTACTGGGATGTTGCAATTGAAGAAATGGAAAATCGGCCTTCAGATCGTCGGTAAAAACACTTTCTTTTCGGCATTTCACAAACCGCAAACTGCAATTTTTCACTTCAAGAAGAAGAAGAAAAAAAGTACTTTTCTACCCGAGACAGGCAACAGAATGAAGCACGGAAAAATCGAAGAGAAGCAGAAATATACCGCTATCGGCAATCAGTAAAGCTACACCACGCCTGACCTTCCAACCTTTTCAAAAATAGCAAAGAGAATGAACAATACAGCGTTGGCAACAACCTCTCCAAAAAATAGGCTAGATGACCTTCAGAAATAAGCCCTTTACGCAAAAAATAGCTAGATTTTGAACTGCTAACCTATAACCCACGTTGTAGATTTTAAACCACTTTTTTTGTGTGTAGGATTATAAGTGAGTTATAGTAAAATTTGAAATGACTAATTTTATTCACTGAAGACTAACAAGTAACATATGACTTTAAAATATACGGGACGGTTCCTGAAATACGGGACAACTTTCGTCCCTATTATTTTTGTCGGGGTAATGAGACACTTCAGGAAAATATAGGATGATCCCATAAAATAAAGGACGTCTGGTCTGCCTAATGTAATTCCTTTCAATGCATTTCCAATCGGTTTTATTCCGATCGATGCATTTCATTCTGGTTTTATTCCAATCGGTCCATTTCCTTTCGGTGTTATTCTGATGAATTATATTCTATCACATTAGTTTGAATATTATTCCAATTTCGGACTCATATAATTTCGGACTTATTCCTAGGGATGGATTTCGGCGCTTTCCAGCTAAATGTTATCAGAGAGTTGGCCAGGCCAGGGTAAATCCTGCTGTAGTCCGTTATACTTTCAGTTTTGCTCTGTGGATAAACAGAAACTACTTTACAGAATCTTTCAGACCAGGAAGTACGCTACACCCCCCCAACACCCCCCTAACACCCTCTCTAGACATCGACAACACCCCCCTAAGGAAAATCTCTGGACCCCCCCTAAGGGGGGTATTCTTTCGCGACATTTAATAGTGAGAAATTCCTGGAATTTCAATTTACAAATACGGCAGTTATGGTAATACATAATGAAATTGAATATTGGTAGCAGTATTGCATTTATTCCGAAAAAATATCTTCTTTTGGGCTACATTCCTTTCTTGTCGCCTCACAAAAATCTATCAGCAGCAAAATAAATGAGTCAGAAAACAATAAACATCTCCGTATGAAAACACCTGTTTTGTGACTGCTCCCTGCGGTGTTAGAGTGCAGAGATGATATACTCACTTCAGATGCACGTCAACATTCACTCATTATCTATTCAGTTGTTTTGTGTGCACTGTAGAAAAGACGAAACGCGTGACAATGAAGAACAGGATTATTGAAACAAAGAAATTAAGTTTAGGAGCTCGTACATATGCATTTATTTTTCTAATTTAAGTAAATCTTTGTTTCATAACTAAATAAATGGAAATAAAAGTAACAATGTTTAGAAACTTGATGCGCTAACCTTTCCAATACCTAACTCTGTGTTCTTCAGGGTTTTATTTCATCATACTCTCATTCCCTCAAGAGAAAATAGGTCGAATTCATCCATGTCAACGGTAACGAACATTTTGTAAAACGAAAGCGATATAAAATGAAACGCCGAGTGACCGTGACTCAATGCTTTGGCGTTGGATTCGTTTTCCGGAGGTCCAGGGTTCCATTCCTGGAAACGGCCATCCTGACTGTAGTTTTCATAATAAAAGTCTTATTATGCAAATGCTTGGATCATATCTTATTTTAAGGCTATGTCCGTTTCCGTCCAATTTCCTTTCCCATTGTTCATGCTTGTTGTTGTTGCTAAGCTCCAATGTAAAATAGTCTCCGAGTTGTATATGGAGATACCAGAAATAAATAAATCTTCGGAAGTGTTATCGCTGCTGAACTTGTAGTTTAAGGTCGTGATGTTTAGACATATACTCACATATACAGTTACAAACAGACCACAAGTGGCTGTAGACAAAGCCATATGTTTCCTCACTTAGGTACCAGTTAAATAAGGTATCATTCAAATACTCATTCACTTCTGCCAGACTTCAGTACTCGAACTCGTGACGTACAGACTAGCACAAACACACATACAGACAGACAATAGTTAAAATAGCTTCTTCTTTCCCCCTGAATGGGCTACGTTGTCGCTAAAGATAAGAAAGAGAGATCTCAAATAATTTCTTTAGTCAAGATAGTCAAGACATTGGCTACATAGTTTCTTCCAATTTTTCAAAACCTCTACTCTCAGATGAAATGTTTAGCACCGCAGCCGTGCGTGCGCTTTCTCTTAATTATATTGGAACTGACAATATTTGAAATTCGAAGAGTATAGATAAGAGAGGTTTCTCGCTGCGGTAGTCAACATTTCATCAGGGAATCGGGATTTCTGAAAATTATAATATTTCATTTAATTTAATATTATAATAGCCACGTGCATGCAGGTACCGACCGGGTAGCAGTTCGGTCTAAGGCATAAGGGCAACGACTCGAGTCCCGATAGAAGCATGGGTGTTTGTGGATTTTAACTTGGTGTAAAGGGTCGAATCGTGCCGGGCCGAAGTCAAAAGTGTTACTAGACTGTCCCATAGAAAATAAAGTTTTTACGCGCATGAAGGTAATAGTGACATCTACTACTTGGAATCTTTGGTGTACTGAAACCCATTACAAGCCATGAACTATTCTCCCGTTTCTGTTAATTATGATTTACCACTTTCTTGCAGAGTTTATACGGTTCGGAAATCGAAACACGGGGGTGAGGGGGCATGGCGTGGTCCAGTCAGGATTTGTTTCTGAGTTGGCTCCCGAATAGTCATATGGTTTAACGCTCTCGCCCTTAGTGAGAACGGTTCCGGGTTCGATTCGCAGAATTTTGATACTTATCTATTATCGTGATAAATATTGCGGAGACACTTTGAATACAAGAAGGAGCAAATTGTAGCCAACGAATAGCCGTTTGAATATTATTTTATTTTATTTATGGCATTTCAGATTTCAAGCTCAGGCCGATCTAAAAGCCGTCTGGTACACCTTGGCACTCTACGGAATGTCATACCATTAGTTTAGGTTTGAGTTAGTAGACATGATTTTAGGTGTTCGAAACGTCAGTATGGAAAATTTCTGGATGATTTATAAAAGAAACGAGATCATGAGTAATTTTTTCTCGTCGTGAAATTTTAAAGAATTTTATTCAAACGTCCATCAATGCTTTGATTTGTAGCGACAGAAAAGCGAAAAATAGATACCAGAAACGTCCGTCCGGGAATATACGTTAGCGACTAACCTGAAAATAACCTTATTGGTTAAAAGTTAAATTTTACATTTTTAATTTGTTTCTGCTTCTCATTGAGCATTCCGAAAAGAAAAAAATCGCTTTCGGTAGGCCTACAGGCTGAGGTAGATTTCGAAGTTTCTTTTTATTTTCAAAAATTCAAATCTCGCCTTATATGAGAGCTACAGAGAAACTATTTATTGTTTTGTAGATTATTCATCAAGAGCTGTTCAACGATACCTCACAAGACACACACACACACACACACACACATTCAGCTTGGAGAGCTGCCCCCATACCCGCAGACCCTTCAACTTCAGTGCTTTTGAGAAGATGAGAATCCTTTATCATAACCAAAATCTCACTGCAGCACTACACCACCATGTTATCCATGTTATGGGGGGCTGCGCCCCCAAAAGGAAGGTTTGCCCCATTTATTGTAACCTACTCTTGGTCATACACCTTCAAAGAAAATTTCATTTCTCTACCTTCAATGATTTGGAAATTGGGTTTTTGGGGCGGCCATTATGGATCCAGGTTGACGACTTTTTGAAAGTTTTCTTATATTGTCGTGACTTACTTGTGATGGTACAACTTTAAGTAAAATTTCATTTATCCAGCTCAAACGGTGTGCAAAATGGGATTTTGGGCGGTCATTTTGGATCCAAGATGGCGACTTTTCCCAAATGTTGTAGTATTTCCCTAAACTACTCGTCATAATGCACCTTTATGTCAAATTTCGTATCTCTAGCTCAAACGGTGTGGAAAATGATCTTTAGGTCCGCCATTTTGGATCCAAGATGGCGTCTTTGTATACATCATTTAATATTTTAGTAACATACAAATGATAATGTATAGTGTTACCAAATTTAATATTTCTAGCTGCAGCCGTTTAGGCTGTGTATTCTATATAACAATGGGTTCAGCGGCCATTTTGAATCCAAGATGGCGACTTTTTCAACATTTCGTTATATTTTCTTGAACTACTAGTGACAATACACCTTTATGTCAAATTTCGTATCTCTAGCTCA
The DNA here is from genome assembly GCA_022664845.1 of Lepisma saccharinum. NCBI lineage: Eukaryota > Metazoa > Arthropoda > Insecta > Zygentoma > Lepismatidae > Lepisma > Lepisma saccharinum. The sequence continues at coordinate 79,494 of JAGDQP010004816.1, forward strand.
AACGATATGGAAAATAGATTTCTTACTTCCGCCATTTTGGATCCAAGATGGCGCCTTTGAACTCATTAGGTAACATCTTCGTAATCAAAAAGTGATGTTGCACCTTTATACCAAATTTGATTTGAATAGCCCCAGCGGTTTAGGCCATAGAGCTTATAAAAAATAGAGAGAGCCTAAGGTAGGTTTCTTGGCGAGGGGTGTGAAGCCGGTGGGGAGCAGAGGGAAACACGGTGCGCACACCGTTGCTAACCAATACGACCCGGACGGAAATGTACGGTAATGTATGTTTAAATACGATATACGATATTAACTTGTACGATCTGTTCCAAATGTACGATAAATCATTTATGCTTCTTTTACGAGTGAAATTAGCATATAAGGGAATACTTCATAAAAAATCTTCGTGCGGAGTCTACGATACAAGAAGCAAAAATACGATAATTTAGAGTGTATTGTACTATCCTTATAATAGAAATGGTTGGAAACCATGTGCGTAGGACCGATAATGACGTAGTCTGTTTTTATATGACGTAATAATAATATCACAATAATTTAAAGATGCATGTAATTTTTTAGCGTAGAAGTGCTATAAACATTAAAGTGCCGACTTGTGCAGTATATCATTGTCGTTTAAAGAAGGGAGAAATAAATAAATAATGCAGTTAGAAGTGGAAAAGCATCGAGAAATCACGTTCCACAGGTGAACATTTACATTCATAGTATGTTTCAGTACTATTTGTCTTTTAGGCCCTTCTTTAGTATACGTCGGGCGTTCAATTTGGAACCATATATGGAGCAGTCACAGGTGGTGTCTGTCAAAGGTGATGTGCATTGCGTATAATGAAGAAAAATATCTAAACTGGCTTTTTCTAACCCGTGTTTGTTCGTTACTGCTTACTCGACATACTGACCATAATTTTTGTAGCAAGACATCAATTGTGAATGGAAATAAACGTCACTATGATGTAACATTTTAATGAAACTTTTATTCTGATGAAGTATATCTTCATAATTTCGTGCGTTAAATATAGTGTAAATCGAAGAAATAGTAATGTTGTCGGCCTCTGTTTAGTATACGTCGGGCGTTCCATTTGGAAACGTAAATGGAGCAGTCACAAGTGGTGTCTGTTAAATGTGATTTGCATCACAAATAATAAAAGGAAATATCGAACCTGGCTTTTTCTAACCCGTCGTCCCTCGCTATCGCTTGCTCGACATACTGTCCTTGTTTTTTGTAACAACATCAATGGTGGTATGGAAATAATCACTATGACGTAACATTACCATGATTCCGATTCATGAACATGTGACTTATTTCGTTCCGAAAAATCATGCTGGACGTAAGCTAAAGTAATACCATGTTGTCAATATGGACTTTTATTAACATATGGGTTTAACATAGAAACTTTTCAGTAGCTCAATAATGCGTTCCGTGCATCAAAATAGTCAATATTTGTCTTGTTAACCAAAACACTGCAACGACCTTGAAGCTCCGTTCCATTGTATTTTATTTTATACAGTTTTTTTTTTCGTTTATATTGAGCTTCAAAAGGGAAGGACTTTTACTGTGCTGATCTCAAACGAATGGGTGAACAGTGTTGTCCTTTGTCATTGGTCGGGAATCAATGATTCATTTCAGTTATGTGGTTCTTTCTATAGAGTGCTAAAATGTTAGAATTTTGGTATTTCTGGTTAGCCTTGAACTTGCCTTACTTACTGTTTGGAACGTATTGGAAAAAGTGATTTTAATGAAACTGACCCAACGTCAACTAAATTTTCATATGGTGTTCAAGAAAGGGTCAGAATTTCGAATTGTTTATTATAACTGAACTTATGCGAAGTCATGTTCATATAAAAAGCAGTGATTTACAAATTATTTCGAAAAATAAGAATTTGGACTTGAATTGCTAAATGTGAACTCATTTTGTGAAACCTTATTTCTGTCCAATTGGTTTCAAATACATAATAATAGACAGAACAGATGAAATCGAAACAGATTATTTTTCTTCCAAATCGAGGTTACGATCTGTCGGGATTCTTTAAGTCGTGTATTTTCCTACCTTGTCAGAAATGATTTTTTAGAGTAAATTTTGTATTACCTAACCTAGAACAAAATGTTACTCTGTGTGTTCGTCACTAAACCAAATATGTTACTTTACTGAAATAAACTATGAGTAAAAAGGGTTTATAAATGTTAATTGCGAAAGCTTTAATAAGTAGAAGTAGCTCAATATTTAAGTTTTGAATCAGTTATGCGTTTCTCGAGTGAACTCGCTGAGAAGGTTCAGCTAGCCAGTGTCCAGTCTGAGTGTCATTGAGAATTGAGTCTTTACGAGTCGTTACCCACTAGCCCGTTTGAATGTGAAGTTTCACGTTCTTTCTTTACCCTTCTTTAGGGAAGTAAATCCTCGGTTGGTGGAGTGTAACGAGGCTTCACGAGGACGAGACCGGAAGTGCATTTTATATGATCGGCTCTTATGCTGTTTCTGTACGGCGTTAGTACCCCCTTTTCTCTGGGTTGTCAGAGAAGGTTCTAGCAAGTGGCGACTGTAATTGTCGGTTCTTGTGCTGTTCTGTCAGTCTCCTACTTGTTCTGAGGAGGTGTTGTTTACAACATACATATCAAATTTTAATGTAAACGAATCTTAGAAAATATTGCGAGAAATGGATTCCTTTGTGAATTTGATTTGACCTTAATATGAGAACAGAATCCACGACAGGTCACAGCGAGTTCCAGTTTTTTTAAACTAACTTAATCTATTACCTAATCTACTGAAAATGTATACGGGATAAATTATCAAGAACTTTCACTGCATGGGCTGGATAGGATTATTCGTCTCTAACAAACAACTAAATATTCTATCAATATGTTGAATATAAAATCGGTATGTAAAATACAACTATTACAACAACTAATTATATACAACTCACGTTAAACAGTCTGAAGTTAGTTTCGAGATGACTTTTGCCATGTTCA
>JAGDQP010004817.1:0-82467 GCA_022664845.1 Lepisma saccharinum
TTTCTATCCACTGCTGGATGAAGTCCTCTCCCTTTTCTTTCCACATATCTCGGTCTGTTTCTATCCTCATCCATGTAGCTCCTGAAAAACGCTTGATTTCATCTACCCATCTTGCATTCGGACGTCGTCTCGGTCACTTCTTTTCTCTAGGAATCCAATGTAATACATTTGTAGTCTCGCTATGTGACCGGCCCATTTTCACTTCAGCTTCTTCGCAGTCTTGATCATCTTCTACCTTTGTTTGTGTGCGAATCCATTCATTTGTCTTCCTGTCCCTCCTGATTATTCCTAGCATGCATCTCTCCATTGCTCTTTGTGTGACTCTCAATCTTTGAGTCGTTTGCGCATTCAATGTCCAAGTTTCACAGCCGTACATCATTACAGGTAAGACACATTGATTATAAACTTTACGCTTCATCGTACACTCGTAAACTCATTGCAACTTAACTTAGAAAGTAGGAGGAATGCAAATAGCATAGTTCGTATTTTTGAACCATTATTCTGCTACTCAGAAATTGCTTCTTTCACCCATTCAATGCGGCCTGATGAAAAGTTTACTTAAATAAATGCAATTCTAAAATAGTAAAATTTACCAAAAATCAAGAAACCAGTGGTATTCCTTAGGTAAGAACAATGTGGATTTTGATCGAGCGAGACCAAGAAAAAGCTCCGTTAATTTCTCCCGTCCACCTGGTATGTTCTGTCTGTTAGTTACCTTAAAATATTGGACCTTTTAATTTTGATTCCTCCATCTCTAATGAAGCCTAGCGCCTAAACGAAAACAGATACAGAGAAACTTACTTGAAATTTGGGCTCAGTGATCTCGATTTATCCAGACATTTCTAATTTGATGTTTAAATTTAGTAAACTCTTTTCATTTGGTTAGCCTTCTGCATTTTAAGAATTCATGCAAATGATTAAATTACAGTAAAGCAATAGAGAGTCACTGACCTCAAGTTTGACGTCTGCGAATATGCCCTCAATTAATCTGCTCCTTTCTAAACATTTTGATATGACTATTTGAACTACTGAATATTGATATAATTATAAGACTAAACCTTGAAATGGTTAACTCTTATTAAAGGAATGATAATTGTTGTCGGATTTTGCATTTGACAGGAATCAAATTAATATGTCCATGCAATACGAACATAGATGACGGAGCATTGTGAGAAAAGAAGAGCAAGCTTTGAGATTCGAACTCTCGTCGCCAGCTTTATGGACGAAAAGGAGAGGGGGAAGGTAACTCGAGGTAGCGCGCACGGCCACGAAGACATCAGTTACACAAGCTTCAAGCTTAACTCTTACTGAAATCAAGCAAAGTAAAAGTTATATAAAACTGATTTTTGTTTCAGTTACAGTGTTTCGTGCATATATGAGCTTATATTCTATTGACTACTATTTTGTTAGATTCTATACATATGGAAAACATGTATGATTTGTTAAAAGTTTCAAAAACATTATTTAACGTCAAAAGTGCGAAAAAGCGAAACTTCATCGCTAATGATTACGGACGTAGCAACATCGGTGTATTATAATTAATTTTATGGCCAATAATAACAAACGAATAGTTCTAATTACTTTTGTTCGCATATTTTTCATTATATCACGACTAGATACACAAACTTTATTTTCTTCACAAAGATTAGTACTCTAAAACTGCACTAATACACTCGTTGTATTAAAACCTGCGCAGTAGTCACTCATGTTGCGATGTTGCTACAGATAAATTTCTGGACTTGAACTTTCTAAGATCTACTAAGGAGTTCGATCGGATTTTGATTGACTGAGTGTACCATTAGTGCCGAGGGGGCCGTATTTACACAGTAGGACTTCTTTGAACAAATGACTTTGCTGTATGTCTATACAACATTCGCCATACTATATATTAAAAAAAAAATCTTGTTTTTTTCAAAACTCAAATGTTGCAAGAATTTTGAAAACAATCCATTTGTCAGAATTAGTATAATCTTGGTGTTCGTATATTTTACATTACCAAAAATACCAAACAATTTTGTACGTTGACATCTTACATACGCCTAAGCAGTACTGAGTATAAGTATATTATTATCCGTTTGAAGCTACTTCGACGTATGAAGCACTACATCACAAATGACGTAATATTTTGAAAAATAATGCTGTTAATGTTGGCTTACTAAATGATAATCAGTTTCTAGAAATTGTATTTGTTTAGTGATAAAGATTGACAAGTGCCAACTTAGTAGAATTTTCCTGTACAACTTCTCGTTGTGGAACTAACCATAAGTAGAGACTAACCATACGAATTGGCTGATACGCCTTAATGATATACATTGTTTTGATAAACTCTTATATTAAAACTTCTATTGTGTTTGCTAAATCGACACTGAATTATTATATGTTGACGTATCGTTGAGAAGGTGCCTCACTAACTTTAGGCGCTAACTGTACTTCCGAAAATATTAATTTTATGACAACGATTGTAATGAACAATTATTGTTCTTTTAATATAGATAATTCCTAAAATATTGCTGTACATGTGAAAACGCTCTGTAAAATATAGAATTAATTAAACTACTATAACACTTTACTACAGATATGAATTGAATTAATTTGTTCCTATTCCTAATTGAACAAATCCAGAGGTTTGTATGTTATTTTTACGTAATTTTTACTTTTTCTTTAATTCGGGGATGATGTCCTGTTAGTATATCGTGCTTGGAAAAATAATTATATCAAATATGCCATTTTTAAACACTTTAGTAGTAGTTCCGTGCAGATTAATGGAGTTTAAGCATGACTCAAAGAGAAAGCATGCGGCGCTCTCAAAGGTCATTGACCTCCTTGAGGTCATTGACTCCCACGCAAGTTTACTGCTCTTATGACGTAGGCTAGAGCGTATTGACATAACCTAAAGGTTATTGGCCGTTCTAGATCTTCCAATACTTTTCATTTTTGTCTTAGAACTTGCTAGAACATGAACTTTCTTTATACGCCTTCTATTTTTTGTCTTGGAACATGATAGAACATGAATTTTCTAGAGCTTTGGTAGAAAGGTTTTCATTTTTGGTCAATGTAAGTCACTAAACTTTGAATATCGAGAATTTTCCATGACGGATTGGACATTTTCGATAATACATTGCAAATGTAACTTAATTTTGCCATATTGTGCTCGAACGTTCATTGATTACATTAGGGCATTTTTTGATTTAGCATTTTTGAGAAGATTTTAGTAAACACGTTTACCATTTTTCTTTGTTTTGCACCTTTGGTGCTCGAGCTTTACGTGTTCCTGCATTCTCGTGGATTTAATATTTTGAGGACAAGTCCGTGGAAGAACGTTCAATGATTACGTCATTTATTGATATTCGTGGAAATTTTAGAATATACATAAATTTACTTTTACTGTGTATATAATTTTAAATAATTAAAAATGAGGTTGGTCCCTCTTCTGGGTATGTTTGTGCTATTAAGTTTTGCCCCTTTTCTTGCTGGTGCTATTTGTATTGATATTACTTAACTATGGTGAAAGAAAATAACGACATTTTAAATTTAAATCATGAAGTGGAAACGAGCCCTTTTTTGGGTACGATACTGCTGTTAAGTTTTGCCCCCTTCCATCTTGATGCTATTTGTATTGATAATAGTTAACTTAGATGAAAGAAAATAACTAAATTTTAATTTTGGAAGCATAAAGTGGGCGCCCCCCTTTTGTAGGTACGACACTGGTGCCCTCCCTGTTGTAGGTTTGTTTAAGGGTTTGAATTATATTAATTATCTATTTTGTAAGTTAAACCTATGTAGAAGACAGATAAGCATTATATTACGATGAATGGTCCCGTTCTTGCTGTTAATAAAATTATAATGTGGCCCCTGTTTTCTAGTGCGTCCCTTAAATAATTAATAAATAACCTAAAATAAAATAATTTAGAATAAAAATAAATGGATGAGAAATAAGTTAGAATACAGAGTGTACTGACATGTAAGGAAAAATAGTTTAGTAAATTCTAATTGTGAAAATAAAAAAGGTAAGAGATTATTCCTTATTAATTCTTATTGGAATCATAAGTTAAAACATTGTCTCAATTCTTGTACTTCGCCGGAGATGTTGTCTGTTTCGCTATAGAAATCAAACTAAAACACGGTAAAACTTCTTTTCCTTCCTGGCCCAGACGAATTACTATCTGATGTAATTGATAATTGAAAGTGCGAAAGATCTAAATAAATATTTTTGAATCTTCTGAGAGATCATTACTCACGTCGCCTTGAGGTTGTAGAGAGGAAATACTTTGTATGACATTGATAACTAAACGTAAATGACCAGAACGTCTAGAGACACCTTTTCACTGTTAGAGATGACCTGAAAGTGAAGAGAGCTTGAGTTAACTTTTACCAGGTGGGTAAATATGAAGCATAGATGGCGTTAGCTGTCACTGTGGTTACCGTAAAACTGCGCCCTTGGCGCCACTTGCTTGTTTTGACTGCTGTAACGATTTGCAACTCACAACCAGACAAGTTTCATGTCATAGTCTAGTGTTTAATAGCGTTGAACATGGCCCAATTTGTACCTACAAACTACGATGTGCGGACAGCATTGATTTTATGTTAACATTTGAAGAAAACTGCTGCAGAATCGCATCACATGCTTGTCGAAGCTTACGGTGATCAAGCTCTTGGTAAGTCACAGTTATATGAATGGTTTACGAAATTTAAAAGTGGCGATTTTGACGTGAGAAACGAAGAACGTGGAAGACCACCGAAAAAGTTTGCAGACATCGAATTGCAAGCTTTGTTGGATGAGGATGACGCTCAAACGCAACGACAACTCGCGGATCAATTAAATGTGTTAAGAAAAGCAGTTTCCATACGTTTAAAACCCATGGGCAAGATTTAGAAGGTGGGAAAATTTGTTCCACATGCATTGACTGAACTACAGCAGGATAATCGGAAAACCACTTGCGAAATTCTGCTCGCCAGGTACAAAAGGAAATCATTTCTCCATCGAATTGTGACTGATGAAGAAAAGTGAATCTATTTCGAGGATCCTAAGAATAAAAGAGCATGGGTAACTCCAGGAGAACCGGCGACATCAACTGCAAGACCAAATCGCTATGGAAGGAAGACAATGCTTTGTGTTTGGTGGGATCAGAAGGGAGTGATCTATTATGAACTGCTGAAACCTGGCGAAACCGTTAGTACCCAACGTTACCGACAACAAATGATCGATTTGCATCAAGGATTGCGTGAAAAACGACCAGAATATGACCAAAGACAACATAACGTGATTGTGCTCCACGATAATGCAGCCTCCCACACAGCAAAACCGTTCAACGAAACGATTACGACGTTTGGCTGTGAAATCCTTCCGCATGCGTCTTACTGACCAGAATTGGCGCCTTCCGATTTTCACTTATTTGCATCCATGGGACACGCACTTACTGACTAGCGCTTCACATCTTGAAAATGGCTTGATGACTGGTTTGCAGCACAAGATACAATTTTTTTGGTCTGACATCCACACATTGCCGCAATGATGGCAGAAATGTATCGCTAGCGATGGCCAATACTTCGAATAAAATAGTTCTTAGCATTGTCATCCAATCACTGTGTCTTTTTTGTATATAAATTCCGTTTTCGTATTTACGCACCTGGTATGTTTTTGAAAAATGCAGTATACTGTTTTGAGTAAACGCATTAGGAAAAAATTATTTAAAATATGTGAAAGCTACATGTTTTCGATATCTGACATGTTACTTCTTATTGATGAATTTCGAGATACATGTAATTGTCAAACTGGGAGTAAGATTGGTATGTGGAAGAAAGCATAAGTTATTTTGATTGTGTTTTAGATGCTATGTAGCAAAGTGCAGGTGATTGTATTTCAGATGGGAATGCAGAAAACAATTGAAAGTTGATTGTTAACTGTCAATGAAAGAATCTTATAATGAAAATAATCAATGCAGAATTCAATAAAAATACATTTATGAAATGAAAATACGGTACTTCGGTGAAGAACGTCAGTCTTTTAGTTAAGAGAGGCTGAATTTGGATATAAAATATCACTTTATTTGTGGTATGTAAAGTGTTTTCTGATCTTACCGTGTCTCAGTTTTTATTTTTCTGAAGTTGAAGATTCAGCGTTTGACTACTCTCTTTCTGAAGTTAAAGTTGAAATTTTTATCTCAGAAGTGTAATTTTATTTTTCAATAGTCTAGATAACATTGATGAATGAATGCATCATAGAAAAAATCATAAAGGCTTTTATATTCAAATATCATGAGGTTCACTTATAGACCACTAATAGTTAAAACGTAGGATTCATAGCTTAGTACTGCGCCGCTGTAGCTCAGTGGTAGAGCATTCGCGTAGCTTTTGGGAGGTTCTACGTTTGGTTATAGCGGCTGATCATCTTCTTTGAAGTTTTTGCACTGTTACACCTGGTCAATGCAGGGACAGCAACTTGAAAATATGCTGCTTGAGAATTACTTTGTCCTCCCCTATCCAAGTATAAACCTTAAATGTCTAAAGTCATAAATACAATTTAAATTTAAATTTACAGCTCCGTGATAGATGATTCTGACTGACTGACTGACGATTGGTGATTGGAATATAGTATTAAACCCGTGGAGTGGCCGTTTCAACTATTTTAATTTTGATACTGTATGATTTGAACAGGGCTTAGGTTAACAAGGTTTCACTATGAAAGTAAACTAATTTGGGCTCATGAGTTAGATTTTAAAGAAGATAACACATTTTGCTTACCTCTGATTTATATTGTATACTTATGAATTGGTCCCGTGAGTTAGAATTTAAAGGAAATTACATTTTGTTCACTTTTGATTCACATTCTGTACTGTTCAGTTTAATTTTATAGCAGTGCATGGTTTGAACAGGGCTCAGGACGGGAAAGTGATAGTGAGGAAGCGAATTAAGTTGAATGTCTGTTGTGGCTGAGGAGTTAGCCTCGGTTCACATTGCATATTTTGTTCACTTTTTATTCACATTCTGTAATTATCAAGTCAGGCCGTGGATCCCGTAAGTTAGAATTTAAAGGAAATCATATGTTGTTTATTTTTTATTTACATTTTGTACTGATCAGTTTAATTTTATGGTAGTGCATGATTTGAACGGAGCTGAAGCAGGGAAAGTTTTAGCATGAAAGCAAAGAAGGTTGAATTACCGTGAGGTAGATAGTTTACTGGCTAAATTAAATGGTATAGCATGATTTGAACTGGGCATAGGGCCGGAAGGAATTACTATGAAGCTGTGCAACAGATTATGAAGAAATAATAAATTTTGTTCACATGGCTTGATTAAATGATAATAAATAATTTAAAGAGACTCAGGCTAGGAACGTTTTTGTGTGCAAAATAGGTAAGTTGAAGGTCTGGTGGGATTTAGGGAAAGATATGGAGTATATTACTAGGGTCCCCAGTAGCACACCTACGTTAAAAATATATGTACCAAATTGTAAATGTACCAAATTGTCCGCATATTGAACATTTTATTTCATGTTGAATAATGATTCAGAATAGGAAACAGATTTAAAGTATCTTACTAGGGTCCCTCAGTAACACACATACTTTGAAAATACGTGAATTAAACGTAATTTTAATGTTGTAAATGAAATGATCGCCTGTTAAACAATTTATTCCACATTGAAGAATGATTGAAAAGAAACAGGTGAAACGTATATTACTAGGGTCCTCAGTAGCAGAATAAAATACGTGTTTCAATTGGCTAGTAAACTGTATTATGGGTGAAATAATGTTTGTTTTAAAGGAAGGCCGTTTTAATTTGGTTAGTTATTAACGTCGTAATTGTTCAAAGAGGGCGGTGTTTTTTAAGAGCAGACCATGTTTGAAGAGTTACTAAGTTAAAATTAGAACTATGCCATATTATTATTTTTATTAAAAATCTCCGACCTGCCTTTAACTGTTAAAACAATTTTTCTGGCCAGCAACCGGTTAAGAAACTTTAAAAACCGCATTCTGCCGACCGCTGGTTTTTAAATCCGAATTTGCGGTTAAAACCCCGTATTTTTGCTCGGAAACCGGTATTCGGGAGCACTTAATCGGGTACCCGCCGGCGTGGATTTAAACCTAAATTGACGGCCCAAAACTCGTATTCGCAGTCGGAAACCGGTATTCGCGAACAATAATCGAATTCCCGCCGCCGTAGTTAATGTATTTTATTATAGTTTATATTAAACGCGATTCATTGTACAGTTGAAGTAAATTTGCACGAAGCTTGCCATGGCAATTTTTTTTTTCAAAAGTGCTGGAAACTTGTTTATAAGCATTAAATAAGTGTAATAATGATTGTCCTATTAAAAATTTAAATCAATTTCCCTTAACACTATGATGTGATGTACTTCAGAGATCTGTAGCTAAAGCAGTAGCTATTATAAAGGTAAATATTGGTGCTGGAATATTATTTATTCTTTCCATGTTCTGACGCTGTACAGGTTATATTTATGTTAACAGGACTATTTTAATCAAATATAGTTATTCCTTACTGAAGTCTACTTTATCTTTTTCGGCTCTCTTTTCGATTCCTAATTCTTCATCGGAGTAGTTAAATTCTCTTTCGATTTTTTTAGAATATTTTTATAATTTCTGGTTACCGTATCATGAGGTCCCTCAACAGCCAGTATTTGTTTTTCCCCAGCTCAAGAAGTGTTGTTTGATTTTTTTTCGAAATCCGTTTTCAGTGGTTTATTTACCAACAATATTGCGTTGTATTTATAGTTTCGTACATTCTTCCTTGAGATTTTGTTTACTTATATGCATTCATTTCTCGTTACAGTATTTTCCCCCCTTTTTATTTCTAGTTTTTCTTCATTAAAAGTTTTGTTTCGTCCTAGATTTTACTCTCCGTTTTCGTGCCTGCTATTTCTTTAGCTGTCTCCCTTATTATCCCAGTCAGTACGTTATATTTGCAATTGATATCTTCTTAATCTTCTATCTCCTCCCAGGTGCTGATTATGTTGGTTAGTTCTATCTCGGATTTCTGTCTGCTATTTCTTTGTTTTCTTTTTAAATATAAAATGATGGCTTTTCCCTGATAATCTTCTTCTCTAATCTTGCGTTTATTGCGAACTCTCATCTCACTATCCTACGATCATTCGAGATTTCGAAACTGTTCTGAACATATACATCTTGAACAATTTCCCTGTTATTTGATAGAATATAATCTATTTTGTTTTAAGCTCCATCGGGCCTTCCCTTGTTCAATTCACTTGAGTTCTCTTCTTAAAACTTGTACTCGAAATGAATCGTTTATTGGTTTCTAAAAACTGCATTAGTCTCTTTTATTTCTCTTCGGTCTTTGTTGTTTCTTTTTCCAAATCCAAGCTATTCGACTTTCGTGTAACTGCTTCGCCTAACTTCTTATTTCTGCGTTGAAGTATCCCATTACTATCTTATAATGCGATTTACAATTATCCAAAATTTTCCGTGTATATTTCTTCGATTTCTATTGCAAAGATTCCATTCTCCAACCACCTCAAAAACGCAAACTCTCCCCAGCACCTCATGTACAGTTCCTTACAAAAGTAAGTGAAGGTTGGAATTATAAAAAAAAATAGTAGCATTTTCGTCCAGGAGAATTGTTGCACTGTACGCCTCATAGTTAGACAACTAACATGACAGTACAAATATGCTCCAGAAGATGGCATGCCAGGATATTCCTCCACTTGGAGCAAGAAAGATTGAGTCCACTGCACCATGTAGAGAACCACGAGATAAGTAGACAAAAATCGCATTCTTTTTTTGTTCTCACACACACATATACAGAGAGAGAGAGAGAGAGAGAGATGGAAGAAGACGGGGAAATAGCGAAGGAAGAGGAGAAAAGAAGGAAAGAGGAAGAGGAAAATAGCGAAAGACATGGAAATAAATGAAATTTTAACGTTTAAGGATAACACAGTGTGCGTCCTTCTTCCCTTCCCCCTCTCTCGGTCTTGTGTGTTTCTTCCTTTATGGAATCTCTTTCAGAAGAAATCTCAAACGTAATTTACAGCGCTGAACTCCTTGGAGAAAATATTTTGAAATCCAGACTGGGAATGAATAAAGCCCAGAACCTTGTGAATCTGAGTCTCACACGCTGACCACTTAGCTACGCAGGCCATAACAAAGCAGCTGTTAATTCTGCCATTAAACTGGATACTGTCAGCGAGTTACACCGGCGAGATTACTACGGTCAAATACTTTTGGTTCCACATCTTGAACGAATGTCTCATTTCAGTATTGACCAAAATTGCCCTGACTTCACACTTAGCTACTTGCATATAATGACAAACAATACTGCCAAGCAGCTGGTTTTATCCAGTTGATCATTTGGCGTATTGGTAGAGTGTCGGAAAGCTAATGCGAAGGATTCGGGATCGAATCATGGTTTGGTTTTATTTATACTTTTTCTTTACGAAAAATAACTTTTCTCTTTTACTAGGAAATGTAATTAAATTAGTGACCAAGCGCACGTGGAGGTTAGGTAACACAGGTATGGTGTTTTCTTTTTGCACACTCGATTAAATCGTGTTTTCCCCCACAAGTAGCCAAGTGTGACGTCATGACGATGTTTGTCAATACTGAAATGAAACATTCGTTCATTTGATCGGGAAAAAATGTTGAGAAGAGGGAAAGGGTATAAATACAGGATGTGGATCAGTATATCTTTTCACTAACTAACCTTTTCATAACTAAAATGTTGATGGTTCGAAGTTTCGGCCTTCCATAGGTTGTGATGCGTTGACTTAATGAGTTGCGTGTGTTATTGTCCAGGGTGCAACTGTCGCTTCCCTGTGCATAGGTAATTAAAGAAAATTTATATGAAATTTTGAAAAAGAGAAAGAAGGATAGGATTGAGAGAGGAAAAAGGAGGAGAAGAAAGAGAGATGGTTGTCTTCCATTGATGATGAAACTTGAATGACGTGAGATAATAAGACCAAGGCAGTTGATTTAATCTGTATAAATACAATCCTCTTTTTGTAAAAACAATGGGAATTAAATCTGCTTTACGTCAGGGTTAACATTTGCAAGCAGTACAAATTTGTTGCAGGTAGTCGATGCCAATAGGAATCTTGTCAGAAAAGTTGGCTGTGGAACAAAATCGGATGAGAGCTTGAGAAATCTTGGAAAGTAGAAAAATCTTGAAATAAAGAAAACAGTTCATTCAGGGTATCGCCAGCAGTGGCATCAGGTTTAATTAGAGAAGTGAATGTCTTGACAGCAGCAGTGCTGGAAGTCTTGACACAAGGTTCTATTTTGCGTCGGGAAATTACAGATTGAAGGACTTTACAGCCCCGGTAGCTTGCGGGGTTGGCACCGCCACAATTAGTGCAGCCTGTCCCTGAGTGACTAGGAAGTCAGGAAGTCCCTGAGTGACTAGGTCTTCATAAATATCAGCAGGAATAATATCTATTGAGAATTTGCGTAACACCACCTTAAGTGGGCGATCTTGCTTATGAGCTTCTAAGGCAAATTGGATCTGTTGTTGTAGACAATATGTCTGTAGTTTGTCAAAATCAGCTTTAGATTGTGCTTGGAATATAATAAATTCAGCGGTCTGCTTGACTACCGGGCGAATCTGACAAGTTGCAGTTAGTGTTTTACTGAACTGATATCTATTTGTAATTCCATATATGAAAATAACAGGTGGTTTCGTGAAGGTAGGAAGAGGTGCTCGTTGGGAACGATCTTCTTGTTTTCCTGCTTGCTTTTTAGGATCTTGACAAAGGGCATCAAACATGTTGGTAGTCTGAACCGAGGAAGTATGGCATGGATAGTCTGGCGAAACCTTCTATGTCCATCTTTTGTGGAGATTCTGCAGTGGAAGACATGGCAGAGGGTAGGACAAGAAAGGCCAGGATATTCATGAACTGAGTTAAGATCTGGTGGAGTGGTAGAACCCGTAAATTGAAGTGGCCCTAAAAAGGTCTTTGGCTGAAATACTTTGTTTTATATTCGTTAATCTCACTTGTATCCCTTGCCTTCAGAGTCGACAATTCAACATAAAGAATTGTAACAGAATTTTAACTGATATAGATGCTTTGTAGTTGTGCAAAAGTTGCAACATCTTGTTTGTTATTCCCTCAATGCAACAAATTATGCATATAATTTCGTTGTTATTGTCTACTAGAATAGAATTAAAGTATTTTGTGTTATCTCTTGTTTTTGTAGAAATTAACTTATTCCTTCCCTATATTTAATAGAAACATGATCTATATTTAAAGATTCATAAACTTAGCGTATACACTGTAAAAATTCTGGGACTACAGCACTGCACGCGCAAATGACATTTCGTAGCATTTTTACGTAACACATGTTTACAACTTTGAAATCTCCGTTTGTAAGGTGCGATCGTGGATAATTGTATGAGGCGTCGGCTTGTTGAGTGAAAGGACCCGGATTCAAATCTCGGCGTGAGCGAGATTTTTCTTTTTTTCAAAATATATTTCTATCTCTTCATATGTATTATTAGGCTAATAATTGCTTTCTTGCATTTTTCGTAGATTATCCTAGATTAGTTACCATGGGTTAGGGCAGGTTAGGTAAGTAAGGTCAGGTTCGGTTATGTATCTTTACACTCTCGTTTCTTTCTTTGAAAATACATTTCTATCTGTTTATGCGAACCTGCACTGCAAAAAATAGCTGTGTTAATTCAACACAATGCGGTGTCCCAGCGTGACTACCACTTTTGTGTGTTAAATCAACACAACATACGGTGTTGATTTCGGTACTGTAAAAAAAGTTACGGCTGCAGTGAGTTTTGAACATGGGTTGCGCAGTTAGAAGCCGACCGTCTTACCGAATTCGCTAAATCGTCAGACAGAAAATGTACTAGATGCAAACGATATTTAGTGATCAACATTTGAATTAAACGACTACACTATAGATTTAAACAGTGCATGAGTTCAAATATATGTTGCGGAATCCCCAACATTAACTAAGTTACTTGCACGACTTATCCCATGGTTTTATCACTTCCTATTTGTCAATTAATAACCAGAATTCCCATTCATTGAGAATATTCTATTTCTATGAAAGCAAGCAAGATGGCGTCAGCCAAACACTTCATCAGCATTACTGCTTTCTTACTAACAACATGTCAAATGCTGCACTTGCTTTCATAGAAATGGAACATATTCTCAATAAATGGGGATTGTGATCCCTAATTGACCAATGGAAAAGTGATTAAACCATGGCATAATTCATGAGAGTAAATTTGTTTGTGTTTGAGGTTCAGCAAGAATTTTTATTTTCTACATTGTTTCAATCTAGTACTCTACCTGTCAGACGGTTTAGCGAAGTCGGTAAGACACTCGACCTCTAACTGAGCAACCCATGTTCAGATCTTCCTGAAACCGTATTTTTTTATCTCTCAGTACGAAATCAACACCGTGTTTTGTGTTGATTTAACACACAAAAGTGGTAGTCATGCTGGGACACCGCATTGTGTTGAATTAACACAGCTATTTTTTACTGTGTGACCTTACCTAACCTCCGGTAACCCATGACACTAAAAATACAAGAAAACAATAATAAATGTGAACACATCGTTACACTTTGTGACAAAATGGATACTGGAGCACAGTAATAATTCTTGGAAGGGATACACAAACTCTGTGGTAACTGAAAAATTCAACGCAAATTCTACGATTTATCTAAATTTGTAAAGTATACTAGAATTCACAGAAGTCAGATACAGCAAACGTACGGAAACGCATTGTGCGAATTAACAGGGGGATGAGGGAGAAGTTTCCCTGGAAGTCTGCATGTCGGAACAGGTATCCGTTTTGTAAATAGAAATGATTTCAATCAATATGTTCATGATAGGAGTATTGACGTTAAGCAACAAGATAAAGACTTAAATCGACATGTCATTAGACGATAACAGAATCCCTTTTAAGTATTCCCGATCGGGAAAGACAAACGCTTATGACGAAGCAAAACTCCATGTTGCTCTGTTTATAACAACACACAATCTGACAAAGGAACATCTAAATCCCAAAGACTATCTCCATTTGAAAAAATACTTTGTGAATGGCTAAAACGTGAACTCAAATTACGCGCTTACCATCGAGCTCTACGTAATAATGGAGTGACTACTTAGTGTCGATAGGTAGACTCTAGAGCAAATATTTAAACTCGTTTATCCACTTCCAGTGTAATCCATTGCTCAGGATGTATTTTATGCGTTTATATTTGTGACGGATAACATGAAATTCTCTATTCAAACTGGATGGCGGGAAGATGTCCGATACTGAAGACGAACTACGTTATTTATATTTGCAACTCGTCTTTCTGTACTTTTATTCACCAATAGTTACGATATTTATAATTCTTATAATTCACAGGGTAGGGGACAGAGGCTAAGATAAGGATATAAAAAAGAAGTAATTGATATAGAGAGGGGAGACAAGAGCAGGGATGTTGAAAAATAATACACAATTTAAATGGAATGTTTAAAAATAATACACAAACATTCTGAATGAAAGGAGGTAGGTAAGAATATTTACAGATTAATGTTCAAATGTAATATGGTTACACATGTTTTATAAAATGTTATCTTAAAATTCTCGCACCTGAAGCGATGTCACATCATGTATCCAGTTTACATGCTCTGGAGAATAATAACTAAATTTTCATAACCTACAGGACCTTTCTAGGAGGGTGCTCCGCCATTTTCTTGGGTGGTAATATCAGCGACTGGTATAGGAGCTAAAGTCCCCTTCTAAAGTCACTTAAAGAGAACTCCATGATAAATGCAATTACCAGAGATATATTGACAGAAGATATTTTTTTACACAAATAATATGAAATTTGGCATTAGAGTGAAAAAAAATATTAATGTTTTAAATCTGTAACGTTATTTTGGCAACGCACCTCCTAAACGATGGAAAAGAGGAGTAACAAAGGGAAGCGTTATAAACAGTCAATATTTTTTTAGAATGCCAATGAGCGTCAAATTAATTGCAAATAGTACAGAATAAATGCTCCAATGCTATCTATGCTACTTGCATAAGTCAGTATCTGTCTAGGGCTGCAGCCCCTTTGCAAGAATCACTTAAGAAACGACACGGTAAATGTCCTCAGCAAGACCATAGCGTGAAAAGCTATTGTTTTCTTAAAAGTAAAGTGAATTTTGAGATTCTTTTAAACAAATTCTGAATTTTTCACATCTGCGTGGATATGTTGGGAAGACCGATTTAGAAGGGGCACAGAGAGTGTTACAAAAACTAAAAAATGTCCGGCCCGGCGTAAGATTTGGACCTACAGAAATGCTAAATTTTACATTAATTGTACAAAAAATAGGTACTGTGAATATATCCCTGTTGAATATATTTACCGTGAAGTTCTTTTAATTGTTTCTTTCAAGGGTTCTATGACCAACAAAACAGACACTGGCTCATGCAATTAACATCGGAGCGTTAATTCTGACTTTCCGATTATTTTGAAGCTCATTGGCATTCCGCCTACCCCAATTTGAATATTTATGACGCTCGACTAACTTTTTGTGCTACTAACTAACCCTTTGTGCTCCTTTGTTGTCAAAATAACATTCCAGATTTTTTTTAAATCATATATTTTTCTACAATAACTGCAAATTTAACATTATTTGTTAAACAATATCTTTTGCCAGTACTGTAAGTCTCTGTAAGGGCATTTACTGTGAAGTCCTTTTTAACTGACTTTTGGAAGGAGGGTGTAGCCCCAGTCTCAATCACTGGCACATGCAAGTAGCATCGGATCATTAATTATGTTAGTTTTGCGATTAATCTGACGCTCATTGGCATTACTCAAACATTTTTCTTAACATTCCACCCCTTTCGTTATGTTCTTGTTGGCCTTTAAGACGTTTCAAAAAAATACATTGAAAATTTGCAAAATTCAGTAATGTTTCTACAAGAATGCTATATTTCACATTGTGCAAAATATTTAGTTTCTACCAGTATATCTCTGCTGGTAAGGCCATTGGTCATATGCCGGTTATTAGTCTTTGTCAAACGCCGTGTTGGTCCAACGCCGTGTTGGTTGAACTGCGTTAGACCAACACGGCGTTGGACCAACATGGCGTTGAACCAACACGGCGTTGAACCAACACGGCGTTGGACCAACACGGCATTGGACCAACAATAAAATTGACAACGCCCCAGATATATAAAACCTAAAAAGATAATAAAAAATATGATCTTAAATTATTTTTGGGCACCTGCGTAGAACCAACACTGCGTTGGACCAACACCGGCGTGAAACGAACACTTCGAAGTATCAGCGTTGGACCAACACGGCGTTCGACAAACACAGATTTTTGCCCTGGGGTGTTGGTCGTACGCCGGTTCTTGATGCTTGAGAGGCTGTTGGTCGTACGAAGTGTTGGTCCAACGCCACATCCCCGTATGGACGACTTCATACAGATATTTCAGAATTAAATCAAATTATTTCAAATAAAATTACTCTACGTATAAAATTAAGTTAGTTAAAAAGCATTTTCTTTAATGGAAGTTGGCAATTCAACATTTAAAGTTAAATTAGAAGATGTTATTTCTTATGTTCGTCGAATTGATATTTCTGTAGATTTAGCTTTACAATTAAACACTTTACGAGTCATGATACAGCAACATTACCATTAACTAGAGTTGGAACGAAAGTACATACTATTCCTGCTGATGTAACAGCATATAATCTTGATAATATAATTCTTGGAAATGTACCCAGGGTCTTGTTACAGGTTTCATTGTAAACACTGCATTGAATGGAAAATACCATGAAAATCCATTCCACTTTGGAAATTTTAATATTAACAAGCTCCAAGTACAAGTTGGTTCCCAATGTTTCCCTCCCACTCCGCTTACTCCAGATTATGCAAATCACCTATACATTCGAAGTTACCACACCTTGTTCTCTTGAACTGGTATATTTCATGAAAATGTAAGTCACCCGGTCACATATTCTGATTAGCCCAATTGTTATACTCTTTATGCTTTTATTCTTTGTCCTACTAATACTTTAGATTGTTCTACAGTGGATGTTATTAAGGATTATCCCGTTAATCTCAAAATATGATTCAGTCAAGCACCAGCACATTCCATTTCATGTATAATTTACGCTCAATTTGATTCGCTTATACAAATCGATAAAGATCGGATGTATATACCGACCATACCATGTAAAATTTAGTTTAGTTTGAGATCAGCCATGAGGACAGTCTTACACTTTTTAGCTTTCTATGATAATGAGGAAAATAATTACATCGTGAAAGAATTAGCTATAGTTCATATCCATACAAATAGTTTTCAGTCATGGATATTTAAACATTCTTTTCCATTATCAAAACTTAATCCTAGTTTAAGTTTTACAAATGACTATTTAAGCCAGCATATATTAGGGTTAGAATGGATAGACGCTGAAGATGAATATGGGAAACTTAAAAACATACTTACCAACTATACCTCACATAGTGTTAATGTTTATATCCATGGGAAAACGAGACAGCTTTTCTCCAGTTCCTTCTACAAAGAACAGTGAATAATTTAGAAGATATTCATTTCCAAAATATAATGCTTTAGCATTTCCATCACAAGGTTGTGCTCATCATCTTCATCAGTTTACAAATTTCAGTTGTGCCTTAAAAGAAGCTTCAGTATATGGCAAATCGTACCTGAAAACAGAACAGTTTATAAACTAACGCCAATTAGTTAAAGTGATTCAGATGTGGAATAATCAGCTTTTATCAATTATACTTCAGGACTGTGCAACTGCAAAACGCTTACTGGAATATATTTAGTGGACACTTTACCTAAACGAATTCAATATCCGGCGGCACTAATTGTTATTTTAAGTGCGTCAAGTAAACCTGGAACTCACTGGACTGTTATTTATATTAATAAAAATAAACGACGTGAGTATTTTGATAGGAAGGAACCTACAAAACAAATTATTAAATTTTTAAAACGAAATTGTAAAGTATATCGTGTAAATAATATTCCAATTCAAGATGAATAGTCAGTTCTCTGTGTTTTATTCTGTATAGTGTTTATTTATTTCAGTGTGTGAGAAAAAACTGTAATTTCTTATTTTCATACTAGGAATCTTCAAAAGAATGATGAAATTGTAAAATCACTCGTAAAAATATTATAAAATAAAAAGAAACATGTAAATGAATAATTAATATAAACTAAAACAAAATGTTTTATTTAATGCATCCTTGAAAAGAAATCAAGAACAGATATAGAGTATAGAAATAAATTAATTTTCATAGTTTTAAGAAAATGTATTCTACAAAATGAAGGCAGCTTAAGCTCAATAGTAAGTATCTATTCACAATTACTTCCATGGCATATTCACAGTCTTTAACACAAACATTCACTCTCGCTCACTGTCCGGTTCACCATTAATTTCTTTTTCTATCAGTTTATTTTTCACTTCATCCAATTTCAATAACAGTAAATTTCGAAGGAAATATTCAAATATTTAAACAGTACCAAACTCTGGATGATTTAACAAATACACATTATAAGTATGATAAAAATTCACTGGATTCATAATAAATTTATATTTTCTTCTCCACAATATATTTTCTTCATCTGCAGGACGTGTGAGGTGTCGATGCATCAACCGATTACGTACATTATAAGAACGGCACAAATTAAAGGACGGCTTTTCTTAAATTCCCAGTTTTTAATGGCTTCCAATATTAAAATTCACACAATTACAGAAGATAGATGAGACCTCTGTATCTTGTAAAACACTATTGCTATGAATAGAATATTCTTCACTATCTGAACCAAACTCAACTTCAAGGCTTGAGGAAGATCCGGTAAAGGAAGCTGTATTCTCCGGTAAAGTTCCATCGCCATCATCCACACTTGAATTCTCATCATAATGCATAATGGTAGAAGTGGACACTACGATAACTAAAGGCCAACTAAAACAGTTAATTTATAGTAATCTGATGGCCTAATTTCCAGAATGCCATCCTACTTTCTATCGAAGTTCTAGAAAGTTAATGTTCTAGCATGTTCTAAAACAAAAATAAAAAGTATCGAAGTATCTAGAACGGTCAATACCCTCTAGCCTACGTCATAAGAGCAGTAACATTACGTTGAGATCAATGAGCTCCAGGAGGTCAATGATCTATGAGAGTGCGCTACATGCTTTCTCATTTAGTCATGCATAAACTCCATGAATCTGCACGTGACTACATCTCACTTTATATTGTAAGAGAAGCACAGAAATACCAAGTGCAAAGAAAACAGTGTTAGAGATTTCTTTCTTGCTTTTCGAAGGGACTAACTTGAATTAATAGGTAAGAGTCCTTTTGTTTATTTAAATCGAATGATATACTATTCGAATATCTGCGAGAAAAATGGTATTGATTTCAAATAAACTACTTATAATTCATAATTCATATTAAAGAATAGACATACTTCAAATTTAGCTGAAAATGTTTCTATTTTAAATATGTTTCTGGTGGAGGCATAATTTCATCTATAAGTATATAAGCATACAGAATAAGCCAAATATAAATAAGAGATTATAAGATAAAAAGTGCTGGTTAGTAGTTCATATTTTATTATTGTTACAACAGTAATTGTCAACCTTTACCAAATCGAAAACCTGTAAACAATGGCTCTTCATCGCGATACTTCTGATGTACTCCGCCAAATGAGATAATATTAAAATATGCATGCAACTTAATTATTATAAGTATGTAAGACTTAAATATTTTATCACATATATTTTTGATATGCGAACAGAGGCAATAGTTGTAATTTTAAAGCATTAATGTAAATCAAGTGGTTATCTTAATTAGTTGTTAAATTAGGGAATAAGGAAAAAATAGTTGTTATAATTTTCTTAGCGAATATGAAAAGGTTAATAAAATACTCTTATGTTTTAAATAAGTACAAGTTCTTTCTTTATTATACGCAAAAATGAATTAATAATTATATTTTAAGTACAACCTTTGAGTTGCAGAACGCAAAAGAACGTTCATAGGACCAGAGAGATCCACAGACCTAAGGATCAAAACCACTCAGTACTAATATTAATTTCAAACCTGATGTTCGTTTTTTCTCCATTCACTCACCCCACTAACTCATGGTTCACTTCATTATCCTTCACATATATGGATATTTAAACGAATATTCCCACGTCATGGTTATACTGCGATTGTGTAGCATAGATCGACCGTCTTAATTGTGAGTGCATTACAAATACACCTTAGTTTATCCTATTCTAATGAAACCCTAATTGCAAGTGAGCAAACTTATCTTCATGATTATGGTAGTACTGTGGAACATGTTATTAAATGTTAATCTTTAATTTAAAATTACATTTGTTTTAAAGACGCGTTATTTATTTATTTATTTCAAAACTCTATATTTTCAAACCATTTTAATTAAAAATAGACATAGACTTCGCTTGCTCTTCTCGTTTTAGCTCTTTTGTATGGTTACTCGTTTGTTTATTTGCTCTTTCGTACTTTGCTATGTTCGTTTGTTCTTCTAATTAATTGTCAATGATATTAGTATTGTTAAGATGTCCACACGTAATATATGGTTTAATATGTTTTTATGTTTCTTAATGTAATTGTTTATTTTTCGATTGTTTTTAACTTCAAAAATGTACTAACAATGAAATTAATATTGTTTTAATATGTATGTCCTTAAGTAATATGAGTGTTTTATATGTTTTTGTACGTAAATTGGTATTTTTTAGATTTTTTTCTTTTGAAAACTATAAACGTATTTAGGTAGTTTCAGTGTTTTTGTATTGTACTTGTGAAACTTATAAATCTAACACAAAACTACGATTGTATATGACATTAGCAAAAGGAAAAATCCGAAAACGGTTGAAGCTGGGATTCGTCTAAACTCTGTAAATGCAATGTAGTAAGAATATTTGAAATAATAAATTGAATTAAATTTATGTTTTCTTGGATATTTAATACCGATTTCATAGAACAACGCTACAAGGAGCGTAACACTTGTTAACAAATATTTAATTTCTTCCTTTCTCTTTAGATAAACTTACCTTCAATCGAAGTTAAAGACCATGTCTTGTACTTCACTTTCCTAAAGTAGTATAGTTGCAAATTGTTTCTTGCCCACGAAAGAACTGCAAGCTTTCTCGAAACTATGCATTCTGACAAAGAGCGAGGAATGAAATACATGTGATCGTTAGTAAAATCATTACTTTTTAATATAACAAATTCTAGTACGAAGTGCTTATTGGTCCGTTGGTAAAACATTCGCTTGTAAACCTGAATGTTCTGGGCTTAAATACAGCGGTTTACCATCTTGACAATTTCCCCGTCCTCCTCCTCCTTCTTCGGCAACCGTTGCTGCCAGCCACAAATTCTGGTCGCTTCTCTGCTGCCGAGGCGATATTTTGGCGGCAAAAGTCATATATCCACCATTTCCCGCTGTTCTTCTCTGGTAAACTGCTGAGGGCCTGCCAAAAACTAATGCCACATCTCTGCAGCCATGGCTGTATTTTGGCGCCAACCGCCACATGGTTGACTTTTTCAGGAAGCCAAAAGTAAGTCCGTTATTTCCTTGATGAAATGTTACATACCGTTGTTGATCCATATTCAGTTAGCGTTTTTGCATTATCTTCGCTATTATATTTATTTGTTTCTTTATTTTTCAACTGTCTGCGACGGAGTTCGAACCTCCAACTGTCAGCAAAGAGATTTTGGAATCTGTTATTCTAACTACTCGACTATACTTATGTCTTCCGACTGAGTAATAATTTTGTATTCCTTTTGTGTTACGAATATAGTTTCTGAAGTAAAGGCACCCATATTGGCTATAATCCGATAGTAGTATGGCGGGTTGATATTAGAACTATAAAGGCTGATGCTATAAATATATATATGTTAGAACTATTACGTACTGCGTCAACACTGAAGACCTTTTTCATACGAAAATCTCGGGCGGACAGAAATCCGTCAATCCTTGCCGTTGGATCTCTGATGGCTATCTGACGGTAGACTGACATCGTCTATCCTATCATCGTAACGACGGGGAGTATCCACCACTGCCTGCAGCTGAACGGACAGCGGATGCCTGACAATCGTGGTCCCTGTAACAACTGCGGCCATCCGCCAATGTTCGCTGGTGGGCCGACAGCGGATACCGCAGATTACGGCATCTTTCATAACAGCGCTATCCGCTAATGTCCATCGGTGGCCCGACGACGACCACGGCCAATTGTTCATGGGGTATTGTTATCGATTTGGTGGTAATAAAAGAGAATTATTAATTTTGAACTGCTCCCAGGAATGTGACAATAAATGCTGCGCTGTATTGCAGACAACTGTGTCGAATTCAGGTGACTACTGCATAAAAACGACCAGCACGACGCCATCGTGAGATTCGCCAGATGGACAACGTCAGATCTCACACTGTAACTGTGACTGTAAACAATCCTTCAGGAGCTGGGAATGGAGGTCTTACAACATTCGGCATACTATCATCTTTTCCGTGCACTGTCAAATGCATTCCGTGGAAGTTCCTTCTACGACAACGCGGTACTGAACTCTTGGCTTTATGATTTCTTAGTCCAGAAACTAGTGGAGCTTTACCACAAAGGTATCAATGAGCTCCCAGAACGATTGGAGATAGTTCTGCAGAATGATCGAGACTACCTATATATTATTGGTTAGTATTCTGGGATTAGTAGCTTCCTTGATATGTGGTTAGTGCTTCAATAGGTTGGTAAGAACACCAAAAGAATTTCTGTACCAACCCAGTAGATTCTTCTCACATCTCTCTCTCTCTGTTTATCTCCTTTCCTATCCCGGCGCGAGCTAGAAATGTCTATTGGTCATAAATACATAAAAAATGCCAATCAATTAAAAAGTAATTAATTCAATTACAACGTCGGTCCCGTTCAGTGATTCCACCAGAACCCCCTGCGGGGAGTGTTAACCACTCAAAGTCTCGACAACACTTCACGAACTACAAAGGTTTTGCTGCGAAAAATCGACAGAAACAGTACAAAACTTCACTTACACGGGACCCTCCCAATTTTGACTTTACACCTCCAAACTAAAAATCCTGGCGGAAACCCTGGTCCCGTTAATATCTCTACACTATACAGGATGTCACTGAAATAAAGTAATTAACTTCGGAAGGTGATACTTAACACCAAAACAAGAAGAAAGTTCCTTTGAAGACATTCCGAAATTATTAGTTTCGGAGAGATAAATAAGTGCTGACAGTTTCGGCGACATCTTCACAAATGACGCCATAGCTCGACATATCATGAAATAAGTGGTACACTTATTTCACACTCGAATTAGTACCCAATATATTTATTTAAGCAATGTTTTTGAATGATGGAGTGCCGCATAGACAGTTTTCGCAACGCACGAATTTAATTTGTCAAGGGATTAAATGGTTTAACAGGATAAGCATAAAAAAATCCTCTAAGCTGCATTCTCCATCATAAATATAACTTAAATAGATGTGTTGGGTACTACTTCGAGTGTGATTTGCTAGGTCGACCCAGCTTACGCCATAATTTGTCAAGATATGACGTCATTTGTGACGATGCTACACATTTTAAACGCCTGTATCTCCGAAACTAAGCAGATTTCGGAATTTCTTCAAAGGGACTTTCTTCTTGTTTTCATGTTAATTATCACCTCCCGAAGTTTGTTACATTATTTCAGTGATACCCTATATATAATAACATTAATAATTATAGAATAAGAAAGTAATTGGTATTCTTTAAATAAAGTTAAAACATTACGAAGCCTCAAGTCCTAAAACAGATTTAAACAGAAGAACTGATTTATCATTATTAGGAAATGTTAGTCAATGTTGAACAATTTCAAATATTAATATTACTTTCTAAATTTAAGTTCTTAAAAAGACACTATAAAGCTTATATATATATGCTGCGGTGTACTGTAATGTTGATGAACCTTCTAGAGCTCACGGCCCAGAAGATTTTTGTTCAACAGTTTCAGAACTCACTTCATGAAATAATGTTTTCACAGGCAAACAATTATGTTCTTCCTGTCAATATGCAGTATTGACGGAACGAAAGAATATTGTCGGAACTATTTTTCGGTCATTTCCAATTTCTTCCTTTTCACATACGGCGCGAATAAATATTTATTTTATACACTGTTTAGTCTGTGCTCTCTAAGGTCTCAAAGGAATCATGAACAATTTCGAAACGATAATTAGGAGCGCAAGAACAGATGAAAGAAAACTCTTCAGTTTCCTACAAAATCCACCGATTATTATAGTTTTTTCTATAAATCTGTCGGTTGTGTAAAATTAACGATATACACATCATACATATATGTATACCTCAGTTACCTTGAGATGCTATCAAGAGACTCTTCACAACGTTTAATTGTTTGTTTCCTGTGGATTGTTATCCTCGTTGCTACTTGAACTGCATATGGCTATCCCTTTTTAAAGTAAATTAACGCTAATTTGTATTTGAAGCTTTCGTTATTTCTCTTTTGATTTCGTCTCCTTAATACCGGCATACTTTTGTTCTCTTCTTGCAGAGTTCGAGCATGTTGTTCTATGGATAATATGATTTCCGACGAATAGAACAGGATATTCCGAGGATGACAAATAGGCTATAAATAAATCAAAATGCTATTAACTCTATACGTATATTATGTCAATCAACTTCGCAGTGGTTTCCATATTGTTATTATTCGTCGTTCATTCGGTTTCGCAAACCTCTACCTCAATTTGTCTCATAGGAATAGACAAGCAGAATGTTGTTTAAATTAAGTTGGAAGACTTTTGCATTTTTAATATAATGAATATGTCTATAAAGCGAAACACATTAATCTATATTGTCAGCGTGTTAACTACAGAGAAATATTGTCATGGGGATATTATATTGAAAGCATGTATATAAATAGGTCTATTATGTCGTGAATGGTTGGCGGAGAGAAGCGGTCAATATTACTCTCCACAAAAGCACTCTCTTTGTAGTTTCCACAGAGATCGCTATTCTCATTCATACTTCCAGAGTGATTACCATTGGTCTTTTCTAGAAGTGAAAGCACGTGGCGGAATGGGAGAGATAAATTTTCTTTCCCTCGACATGGAAATGATTTCTCTTGAGAGATGCGTGGATAAGAGTAATGTAATACCAGAATTCTACAGCGAAAATTTACGAACATTACCTCCTCCTGACCCTCGGTCTCTTTGCTACAGTTGCTCTACTTGTCTAGATATTGTGATATAAGGATTTTGTTTCCTTAAGTCATTTCCCTGTAAAATATATATAAATGATAAATTGCTGCAAATTTACTTATCTAATGAACAGTAAAATGAAAACCTAGTTAGAACTTATATACAAAACACACTTGAT
Organism: Lepisma saccharinum; assembly: GCA_022664845.1. Lineage (NCBI taxonomy): Eukaryota > Metazoa > Arthropoda > Insecta > Zygentoma > Lepismatidae > Lepisma > Lepisma saccharinum. The sequence goes on from JAGDQP010004817.1 coordinate 25,347, forward strand.
AGTAGAGTTATAAAATGACCATATTCTTCTAGTGGGTGATAGACCTATCTGTAGTGAGTCAGTTCTTTCTAGCGAAGGATGAAAGATTATATTATGTGGTCAAACAATTATACACGAAAGCAACAGACCTAGCGGCCGTTACTAAGTGATACAGGGCTTAGCATTCGGGTGATCGTGGGCTCGATCCCAGAGGATGACCATCCTGATTGATGTTTTCTCAGAGTTTTCCCTCAGTCACATCAGAAAAATGCCGGAATGATACATTCAACTCAGGTCCTGGTCGACATCTTTCTGCATCCTTTCCCTCCCTTATCCCGGTCTGAGCCTTAGGTACCTGAAGGCCATAAATAAAATTCAAACAACGAAACGACAAATCTATTTCCGTTAACAATATTGCCGTTTATGAATTATTTGTCTAACGGTTAAGGTAAAAATAACAAAAGAAAATTGGTATGACAAACTTGAAGAAAGAAGTATAGCGAGGATGTGTTTAGTATGCAATTTGTTTTCAAGAAACTCAATATAAAGTAGCATCTTCGTCCACCATTGATCTCCACCATCTATTGAGTTTAAACCTTCATGGATCCAAGAGAGAGCTAGAGGCATTTTGGGAAGTGATAACTGGACAAATAACGGTGTTGAAGAAAGTAGAACTGGCTCATCAAATGTTAATCGAAGCTGTTTCCAGAGATGTATTTGATTAAAGATTATGGTGTAGGAGTGCGGCGGAGAGGACATTAATATATATCTATTCCATCAAAATGAAATGTTTTTGTACAGAATCACCTCTAACAAGTAAACCTATCGATGCTTCAAACTGCTTTTCCAAACAAACTTGATAGATGAGTAAGGAACATCAGGAAACCATCAGAAAACATGATTAGAAGTGCTTTCGTCCAAAAATACGGGCGTAAGAGTAAAAGTTTCACTCATACGAACAAGCACTTATAGTGTTATGTAAATTAGAAAATCCCATTGGAAAGTCCCCTTTTGTTTGTGAAATACATGAAATAATGGAAAACATATACACATGAATGGATATCAGTTCAATACGCTATCTTTTAGAGGGTGCATCGGCCGTCTTGAATGTTCATATTTTTTTTAAAAAAATGGAAAGGGCGTTGTGTAACATACGAATCTGGCCTAGAATTTTACCAGAAATACTAAAGTAAATGTATTCTGGAGAGAGATAATAAGATGTACCATTATATGCTTAGTTGATTAAAAAGTCTGGAAATAATCTGTTCTTGAAACTACGTAGGAAATGCAAACATAACTGAACAAGTCACGAGCACAGGGTTACTTGTGTATTGAGTTTTTCATTTCTTGCACTGTTTGAAGAAGAACAGAGTATTACCATACTTTTAAATCAACTATGCATACTAAAGTCATATCTCATTATCTCTCTCCCAAAATACATTTATGGCAAACTTGACTTCACCAATGTATTTCTGGTAAAATTATAGCCTAGATTGGTATGTTACACGACACTCTTCTTATTTAAAAAAATCCAGCAATCTTCAAGATGACCAATTCCAGGATGACGGTCATGACAAATCTGCCTTCTAAACGATAGTGCATGACCTGGTATCCATTCATGTGTGTTTGTTTTCTATTATTTCAAACATTTTGCAAATAAACATGTGTTTTCCGACTTACACCATACAATAAATACTCATTCTTGGGAATGAAACTTTTGGCCACTGCGCTCGTCTTTATGAACGTGTAACAGATTTTTTTTTTTTTTTGTGGCAAGTGTTTTCTACCAGATACGTAGAAGGATGGAACAGCTTGTAGCTTATACATTCATTGATAGTACACAATAGCTAGTATGAGAATGAAAGTTTTTTTTGCAGCTGATATGTTTAGTAATGACACTAGTGAGATGGGTACCCAACACAGATTAAACTATGTGAAGTGTTAATTACAAGAGTGCATTTATAGTAGCTGATTCACAGAAATCGTATTATTATTAACAAGTTATTATGACGATTTATATTTGTATATAAATACACACCCCTTATATTTGTAGAGTATATATATCTTAGTGAAATAATTGATACAATTGTAACAGTCACATCAAATGAACGGGCTCTCCCGATCACGATAGATGTGGCTACGCCACTGGGTGTAAAGTTAAACGTGATTCTTGTAAATAATAATATTCAGGTCTGTCATTTATTAAGAGAAAAAAAAATGACGGTTGTAGTGTGACGTTATCTTGGCCTTGCTGTATAATAATGCATAAAAACTAAACCGGGAGCGCGTAGTAGGAAGTCAGGAGTTGTGACGTCAGAACGTGTGGAAGGAAGATTACGTTATCACCTAAAAAATACTAGGACTCAGAAATTCTTCTATATCGCACCAATAACTGAGTGTCATCACTTAATTCAGCCGGAAGAGGTATTCTGGTAATGTCTGGTGCGCAAGAGAGTACAAAGCATTGCTGACAAGTGAATGATTTTATAAATGTGCCGCTCCCAGTAAGTTTGCAAGGAAGGTTGTCTAGGAAGCATATGGCCTTAGTACCGGGTCGATGATGAAATCTTCGCATTACAAGATAGGTGAAACCTTGTTATTGTGTCGAGGAAAGTACAATAATCGAAAGTAAGTGGTATTTCCTATTGTAACTCCGTGAGAGGAAGAATTATTCAATCAGGTTTGTTCCGAAAATTAAGTACCCAGTTACAGGTGATACCGAACATACCAAAGGCACTGCAGACTTTGAACGTAATTATTGGCCTCGTATACGCAGTAAGTACTCTAGACTATAAGTAGACACAAGATTCTAGTTTTGAGTCCCAATCCAGACAATAGATTTTATTCCGTAACAGGCTTGATGTTTAACAAGATATGTTTGTAACAAGTTTGGCTTGTAAAGTTCGTAGCAAATTTGACATTTGCCAACTAGTTAGTTTACTACAAAGTTGTAGCAAGTTTGCAGCAATGAAATGCCAAATTTTGTACGAACTTGAAGAGCCAAGTCTCCTACAAACTTACTATACGTTGGAGAGCTATCTGGAGTAGTCACATAGGCAGCATTGCTACTCCAAAACAAACATATTTTTATGGCACTACTGAAACTGTTAATTTAAAATAAATTTGAGAATCAAAATACCTCAAATAATACCAAAATTGCTCAGTATGGCCAACATTGGGAAATACGAAGGGTCAAATTTGAAAAAAAGATGAGATTAACTATAGCTAAATGCAGAATAGTAGATCAGAAACATGTACACGAAATGAAAATAGGAAGTGGTCCCAACAAATGCCAAAAGTAGAGTTTACTACGTCTAGCAGTGTTACGACACGAGACTTAGATAGAATGTGAAATTTGCAATCGCTGATTACAAAAAAAAGCACCCCTGATGAAGTAACCAGGAAGACTAATTGAGGAACTGAAAATGCAGTGTCATTGTTCGGAAACGATATCGCAAAACATCCACAAGATAAGCAAATGTGGGAAAGGGTTGCAGCATTGGATGAAGATGACGCACCTGTGGCGAACAATATGCACCAAGCCAATATATGCAAGTTTGTATAGTGTTTAATCTGATATTTTAAATTTCGGCTTTTGAAATTTATTTAGAAGAGATGGTTTAGTAGTTTTAAGAGAAAGCTTGTGCATCATCGTAGCCTATCTGGGATTGGATCACGAGGAACAAAATAAGGCAGACAGTAGAGGACTTACGATTCTAAAATCATGTTTTAGTTGTTTTTATAAACCTTTTATAACATCCTAGTGTTCTTAAACTGTTTCATGTCTTTGTTAAAAATTAAACACCTCTAGTACTCATTAGATAGACTGCAATTAAATAAGAACAAAGATATTTACCATTAGGACGGCCTAAATGGTGTACTGAAGGGTGTATTATAGAAAGAAAAACTCATACTGACAATTTGCATATCGTTATATGTCGAAAGTCTAAGTAAAGAAAATAGCAGAAATCCGACAGTAATTAAAATCCGAGTTGTCTGTGTCAAAATTCCCAGAAGTACATATAAATATAAAAGCACCACAGGAAAAGATTGTGATGATTATGATGTAACCAGATTGGAAAAGGCCTAGTAAATCGAGGTCAACACATATCTAGAGTCAGTTTCTTGATATGGGTATAGAGAATGGATAATATAAGGAAACGATTGCATGGATTAATTGGTTTAATATTTAATATTTAATTTATGAATTGAATGTTTATATTGTTGATTGTCTTGTAAATTAATTTGAGTTTTACTTAACGAACTGCAGTTACTATTGTTTTAAATTTTAAATTTAATTTGGAATATTACTGGTTTGAAGCTTGCTAATTGTTGTGAGATAATTAAAATATTTTATATAAAATTGGCAAACGTTATTATTGTGTATAGGTGTAACCGAATTGTTTGATTGTTTTTGGAAATAATAGTTCGGAGCATAATTGTAGGAGAAATGAATAGATGTATTTGTAAACGAATGAAAAGGATTTAGATAGGGAATAACTGATTATGTAATTTAATTAGGTTTAATTGAAACTTAATGTGGCGAAAGAAGAGTATGTGTTTCAGGCAGAAAAGATAGGAAATTAAAGTTGCAATGTCATAAGTGTTCAAGTTTACCAGGCAGTTAAAGAGTTATATAAGGGTTTTGTTGTAGTTCTACAATTCGATTTAAATTAATCGAATATTTCTTTGCCTCCGGGCTAAACCAAGTTCTTTCTCTGCGTTGGATAGTGACGTGGGCTGAGTTGCAGTGGCATAAGGCTCTATTGGCTTAGTTTATCTCGTTCCCTTTCAACAACTTGTATACGTTTAGCTAGTATAGCCACCTCTCTTTCCAATCGTTCTGAGTTACGAAGACTATTTATTTCTAACTTTGAAACCCATCTCTAGTTTCTCTCAATTCATTCACCATTACGGAATTTGCAATCACTGCTTGCTCGACTTCACCTTACAGTAGTTTTGCCTCGGCTTGAAGTCTTTCAACTTCTCTCTCAAGTCTTCCGAAATACTATGTGACTTTTCACTCAGTAAGTTCAAAACAGAAACGTCCTTACTGGCGCACTTGCAGCTAGATACCGCTAACAGGTCTCGAACCTCGTTTTCTTCAAGTGCATCCGTTCTCGTAGACTTCATGACCATACGTGGTTTCACCCACCTATTGATCTTTGTCTTTACCTATCCAGAACCTATGTACCACGTACTTCCATTACTGGTCCTGGAACTTCCTTCCGCTTCTTCAACTACGATATCTTGGAAAATACTTTCCATGTTTCCATTAATCATTTTCACGAAGTTTAGCCATCATATATACTTTCGGGTGTCGATTGGCTTCGTACTGAACAAACTTCTCTATTTCTACCATCTTGTTTCCTGAGAAATTCAAAGACTCAACTTCTTCCTCTAAATCTTTCTTCGCTAAAGACAAAAACTTTACTTCCTTTCGCAGCTCATCAATTTGTTTCAGCAAAACTTGAATTTTCAGAAAATTTACGTTTTCGAAATTTGTTGTTTCGGCGCCTTTAACTTGTTTACTGTTAAGAAAATCTTTTGTCTCAGCTTTCCGATACCTTCGTTTGTCATATTTAATGGCTGCGACTTGATCCCGCACTACATTTTGGTGTTTATGCATCCCGCTTCCATTGCGAGCTTGATAAGTTGCATCACTTTCAGTTCCCTAGTAACTTCCTGAACTCGGTTCACGTTGCAACTTATCTAATATTTTCGGTTTGTCATAACAAAATCTCCAACCATTCTGTGCAAGACTTAAATTAATATTAGCATCAGTTAGGTAATCGGAAACAACTATAAAATCTTCTTCTATATCTTGGATTAAGTTCATATGTACATCGGTTATACGGCCTAGCGACTATATTCTTACATCCATTTCCTAGATAATTAAACTTGTTGCGGCTGCGTTGTAAATGATTTCCCTAACACTCTATATTTTCACGCCCCGCAGTTTCAAAACCTTAGCGAAAACCGGTGAGGTCATAGAAATGTTGCTCCCTGAGTCCAACGTTGCTACCCGTTTTAATCCTCTTAATGCTACTTGGACAGAAGGGCATTTTTCCTGACGTAAACATAGCCACTAGGCTTCATGGCACCATTCTTAAAAATAGCAAATACTTGACCTCGATCGCTTTTAGCTTTCTCAGGGCAGTAACGTATGTGGTGGAAAATGCATTTACAAAAATAGCGTTGACTTCGCCCCTGCTTTATTATACTCGTCCTTGGAATTTCCTCAACCGGTGTTCTACTGTTTTCGGTTCGACAGTAGAAGCCAGGATCTATAGATTTCTGACAACTGCGCTATTGGGATCCCAGATCCCATTATTTGTAGATCCTGTTATTTCCAACATGGTTTCTCTTACTTTGAGCTGTGCCTATTTTATACCAAATAATGAAGCAAAGTCAGTTGTATACGTTCTCTCTTTCCTTCACGTTCTTCATAGAATTTTTTGTAAACCAATCGTAAAATCTTCAGGAAATTCGCATGGGCATGATGTAGCACATGAGAACATTTAATTTTCTCTAAGAACACCTATCATTATCGAAAACATTTTTGCCATTCGCCTTGCAAATTAGGAAAACGATTCGTCCGGTTTTTGATATGGATTGGCAATACGTTGACTCAATTCAAACGAGTAATTGAAAGAGAAATATTCTGCCAAGAAATCTGCTTCGCAAACATCAAAATTAGCATAATTGTTAGCATGATTGAAGAAGTCAAATGTTGGTTTCTTTAGAGACCTTGAAAATATGCCTCCATTCTTTTTCTTTGTAGAAGGAAAGTAATTCGTCTAAATAATCGTAAGGATCCTGATTAATATTTTCCCCGCTGAAAGTGGGAAGTTCTAGTTTGAAGTTTTCGAGTGCTTTTTTCGATCTTCTAATTTAATTAACAAGGTTTCGCCTGTATCCCTATTTCTATTATCTGAATTTTCTAAACACCCTGAGCATGATGACAAAGAGCTTAAAGCCTCAATTACTTGCTCTACTGGAAGTACCACATTAGGGTTTTTCCCAATATACACAAGAATTCTCGCTCCAAATTCTCCTTCTTGACCAGTCATGATGTATTTGCCAGACCGTAACTTTATTTACAAATATTATACTTTTGTCTCTTTTTGGACGAGCTCCATATAGGTCATGTTGGTTTTTATTATTACTTTGCGCCTGGATAGTTCAATCATCTGATGCTCAACAGAACCAGAGCGTGTTTTTAATACACTAACAAATGTCAACGGGACACGCAAATTATCATATAAACTTATTCTGGTCAAGACATAAACTGCATATTATGCAAAACATAACACTAGATTTGTGTATAGATTAAAATATATATTTGATGCTAATATAATATATACAATTTAAATGTTCTTGGATTTCGATGAGACGTGCAGGCGAAAGACGTTTTGATTTATAACGCTGGTTTGGCCACAAATTTACTTACCAACAACAGTTTTGGTACGCTCTTCAATTTGAAACAAAAACTGACGCGCGAATCGAACCCAAACCCTTACTTTAAGATAGATACGAATCTCTTCGTCTCAGGTGTCGCCGGTCTCACTCACTGAGGGCGGCTGGACACCCGGTATGGTGTCTGCTGTGAACTGTGACGCCTTCAACCAATCATTCTTGGTACACCTTGAACACGGTTGAACGTGTGAAGCCGAATTCCTTTACCACCCCCGAAATCAAACTTTCCATGTGTCGGGCACCCACCACCATGACCCGTTCAAATGCCGTCAACTCACGACGACGTTTCATTTTACATGAATCACTCACACAGCCACTTCCTATAAGGTCTTACACACAACTGGATCCGTTGACAGCCCTGCAGAGAGCGTGGAACACATCTGGTGTCTACCCTCGAATCAGTGACCTGCTATCCCAATAGTTATGCTAATTCATTGTACTTTAAGCAAGGACTAAGTAGAGTTTCGTAAGGGGGTATTCTATGTTTGCATTTTGTATGCACGCAGAATGTAAGTAATGAATTGTATTCAATAAATAAATAATATTGTGCAAATGTGAATACGACATTATAAGCATACCATACATCCTTTATATTGTAAAATACTCCTAAATACAAGTAGAAGCCAAAAATGGTAAATCTTCTAACTAAAACCAGAAATAGACCACTGCCAAGGTTACACCGTTTTAGTGAGATATTGCGCACATGATTTTGAAAACCCATGACGATCAAGACGAATAACAAGAAGAATAAAAGAAGACATATCATCCCTCTCTTGACTAGAGCAGCTCTGAAGCGACACGCTATTTAGTCTGACAGCCAAATAGGGTTTTTGCCCTGAAACCAAAATTTTTGAATATTTTCTTTGTTGTTGATTACTTTTAAATAGTGTATATTTGAGACGAAAATGAATGATGGCATCTTGTTAGCCTTGGGCAATTCTCACAATTCAAATGGCATCTGCCGATACCATCACTGGTTAATCCATTGTGCCATGGGACTGAATAATGTCATATAACACACCCAAACTTCGGTATTAAGTATTTTTTCGGTAGTAACTTTGAGGTAGTGTCTATTTAAGATGAAAATATCTGATGACACTTTGTCATCTTTGGGCAACTCCCAAAATTGAAGTTGGCGTCCGCCAATAATGTCATTCTTCATCTCATTATGATATATGACTAATAACGTCACATGACACAACCTAAATTTTGCTATTAAGTATTTTCATTGTTGATAACTTTAAAGTAGAGTCTATTTGAGATGAAAATGACGTCCGTGGATGACGTATCTTTTTAACTCATTTTTCCATATAACAGAAAATGTCATATGCTATACTCTTATCTTTGGTATTAAGATTTTTTCTCATTGATAGCTTTCAAGTAAAGTCTATTTAAGATCCTTGGCAACACCCGCAGTTCAAGATGGCATTAGGCATAACGTCACTGCTTAACGCATTGTGTCATATTGAATCATTCAGAATGTAAGTTATTTTTTCATCATTATTTTAAAATGTCAATATAATATTTTTACTCTGGGTTGATGTGCTCATAAAATCAGTTTTCTGATAAAGAAGGTAAGGGTAAAGAAATAAGATGAATTGGTATGTACGTATGCTTACGATCCTTCATTTGATTCTCTACTTATCCGCCGCAGGGCGCACCTCGCCTTAGTCTACTTCAGGCCTATGATAAGATATTTTCATACTATTATATTTAGGATTGTTTTCTTAAAGAGAACTGTCATGCGGCGTAATCCTGCATTCGTGAATCCTTTGCAGCTTGATATGTGAAGAGATATAACATTCATGAGATAAGGTTCAAGGGGGAATCATCGGTATTAATCTCACTTGTCAGACCAGATCCTCAAGAACATAAGCACTAAGTTTGCACAAAACTCGAGAATAACATGCAAAAGTTGTGAGAAGGCAGTAAAATACAGTACAAACATAAAGAAGAAATGAAGTGTAGAATTTTATCAGACTGTAGATAGGGATGGAATATAAGAGTTACTCAGTTGTGTAATCGACCCTCTGGATCCTAGAACTGATCAAGGAAACACTGTAAATATAGCGACCTGGGAGATACCATAAACTATTGATTGTCATTTTGCTTAACGATTCGTATGGCAGGAAATCCAAACTTTTGATCAAGGCTTCCATCATGCTTTCTCTTGCCAATTTCAAAGCTCGTTGTGCTTGGATTCAAAGCAAATAAACACACTTCAGTTGACTAAAACAGGATATTAACTCATAGTGGCCTCATTTAATCCCGCATAATTGGATGGCAGACTAGCTGCTTAGAACAGTAGTTATGAAGCATGTTCTCTCTAATGAGCTAGAACCAGTGTCAACGTACATGTTTACAGGTAATGCCGTATTTATTAATGATAAAAAAACACCAATATTAAATATATTAACGACACCTTGACATATTGAGGAAAATGATGCTCCTGATGCAATTAACTTCTCAGGCTTGTGGTTCTTACTTTTTAATACTGTCTACATAAATCCAGTTACAGAAGTACACGACCGAAGAGTTGAAACAGCCAATTAAACGCAACAGAAATTTTAATCTCAACCACATTCTTTTATGCAGGAAAGCAAGTTAGGAAGGAAATAAGTTCAAAAGTATGTATTCGTGAATAAACCTTTGAAGTAGCTGCTTCAACACTCCTTCAGAGTGACTGTTTCAATAGGTTCCTTCTAGATAACTTCAACAATTGCCATCTTGAAAATCTCGAACTGGCAGAGTAGTATTTTTGCACGTTATTCAGTCATATAGCATAATGTGTAAACAGTGATGTTATTGGCGGATTTCATCTTGAATTGTGGGACTTTCCTAAGGGCGACAAAATATAATCAGTCATTTTCATCTTAAATAGACATTACTTCAAAGTTACTAACGATAGAAAATATTTAATACTAAAATTTAGGTGTGTTATATGTTTATATGTTGTTATTCAGTTTCTTAGCACAATACATTGAACAGTGATGGTATCGACGAACGTCATCTCGAATTGTGGGAACTGCCCGAGGGTAACAAGGAGTCTTAATTCATTTTTGTCTCAAATATACCTTACTTAAAAGTTTTTATTGATTTATTCAAGCATAACACAACAGGCTATATGCCTATAAAAGTGCTTACGTGTACATGATAGTAATTTCAGACGCAAGAAACAATCATATTACTTCACCTGCAGTTATTTTAATTCTTTGTAAGTCATTCCAAATATATCTACATTACCTTTAGGTTCAATTTGGTTGTATAAAGTACTCATTCTCCAAAGTGGGGATTTTTTTCTCATTGATAGCTGGCCTTTGCAAGTTATTCAGGATTTCAGTCCTTTGCTTTTTGCAATAGAATGTCCCATTATTATCGAATTTAGTGTTCGGGACTTGAATGAAAATTTTCGGAATTAAATCAGTACAATCAATTTGATTGTGTATTAATTTATACAGGAAAATTAAATCATGTAGGTGCCTTCTTCGTTCCAAAGTTGTATATAAAATTGCTCACTAATTCCCTGTATGAAATGTATGCCGGATATGATGTGTTTTTTCTGTACATTAATAATTCCAAAATTTAGCACTGGATTTTCTCTATTACTTTAACATGTTTCTGAGTGTTCGGAGTTTATATAATACAGGAGTATTCTAGCTAAGATCTCACGTAAGAGTAATACAATTTAGAAGTGTTGAGTCGAGACGGAGATCCTTGCTAAAACGGTAAATATATTCAAGATTTCTGTACGCATTGTTAGTGATCATTTCAATGTGACGCCCGAAGTTTAATTTTGTATCAAAAGCAACTCCAAGATCTTTAACCGTTTCAGGTTGCGATATGTTTACTCCATTAATCGAGTAGTTGTACTCAACATACTTTTCTTTCCTTGTAAAAGATATGGCATTGTACTTTTTTATATTAACTACAACTGTATTCTGTCGCACCATTCTTTGACATTATTCAAGTCCTTTTGTACTTTGGCACTGTAATCAATCGATTCAATTCTAGCGTATAATTTCAGGTCATCCGCGAAGAAGAGAATATGGGAGTTCTCGATGTACTCAGATATATCGCAATTCAGCGAGGGAATGTATCTTCTATTCTTAGTACGTTGCCTCCTGGGAAGGCATTAGATGAGATTTTCATCTTTAAGTTGTTTTTAAAGATTTGATTAAAAAAAGTAACAGTAAAAGTTGTATATAATTGTATTCAATATTATTATGAATTGTTCAAAAGATAGAATGTTACTGCACATAATCAGATTATATTTTTATATAGGTTATAAATTAAGTTAAATTTGGACATAAACAATTTCATTAATAACTAAAATAAATAATAAAGGCCCGAGGATTGAACCTTGTGGCACTCCGGACAGTGTCTCAAAATATTCAGAAATGTATTCTTTAAAAATTACTGTCTGTTTACGTTTACGTAACTACAAAGTAAATAATTATAATATTTCCGTAGAAAATTTGAAAACCTTAAGTTTACTTAGCAAAACATCATGATCATCAACAATAAAAAAAAAAACTTTATGCACATATTTTGGGTATGACCCATTGGCTGCTGGACTGATTATCCAGGACGAAATTGTTGCCAAGATAGGTGAAGGAGTTGACATTTGTAAGCCTACTCCAATTCTCAAATATTGCAAGTAATACTGTTTACAAAACTCTCTCACTTGAAACTTTGTTTATTAACAAAACCGTATCCTGATTGGAAAAGTTGTCCAAACTATAGTAATTCCATGTCTCCAGCTATTGTAATTCATACTCAAATTGTTTGTGACCAGCATGACAGGCTTGTAATTCACTGAATTATAATTTCACAGGATACTAACCACATGAGCAGTGTTAAACTTTAAATAACTGTACTACCGAGTGACAATAAGAACTGTTAAATATTTGATATTTAAATTATTCTTCACGTTGAAGAAAACAACAATAGTCTAATAAAATTCATCCATCATTGTTAATATTAATAAGAAACCAGCTAGTTTTCAATATAATATAACCTTATTGCTTTTCCCAAGTTTAACAATAGTTAAAATCCTTTGGACTTTACATCGCCTAAACGACAGATCCTTTTAGGTAGGTTTATTCTTTCCCTGTTTTCTGCTTCTCCTAGCCGCGATTGGATTGAATACATAAATGCAGGTGGAGAATCTTTGTTCAAACTATTTGTTTCTGGAAACTGAGTTTCTAATTTTTATTTTCTTAAACTGTTTTGTGTATATTTGTTTTATAAGGATTTAAGCAACCCCAATGGTGTCTAAGCTGTTTTGCGTTTTTATATTTAAACCATTTAACCATATTTTTAGGGGAAGTTTACTGAATTCCTGTGGGGGATTTAATTGTTTGCCTCAGTCGGGAATCTACTATTTCTTCAGAGTTTTGGCTGTGTTAGTTGCGATTTTAATTGAACTAAGAAACTGATGTTAATTCTTATTTTCTAGAGGAACTGCTTATTTTCCATGAAATGTTTAATTGTATGTCGTCGTTTATGTTGCCGTTTATGCAATTCATTGCTTTTCCTTTGTATATTAAGGGGTGGTGATTGATAGAGTTCAGCAATATATTCAGGGAAAATGTTATCTTTCTCTTTGAAATTATCATTATTATTTCATATTATTTTTGTTTCATTTCAGCCATCTATGGCTAGGCTACGTTTACTCAACTTCCTTCTTTTCTTCAAGTCCTTTTCCTTTCTCTTCTGCCAGTATTCTTTCAGTCTCTGACTTGCCCGTGCTCGTTTCCTTCTGAGAATACACTTTCCTTTTAATTGTTCTTTTCTTTTAAGAATACTCATAATTATTATATTATTATTATCATAAAAGTATTATCATCTTGACGATCGTAATAATTTTTAAACTCAAGAATTATAAGAAATTCAAATACTGTACATTAAAACATGATAATAACTCGAAAAAGGAAGGTTTCAAAGAGTTAATCTTACATATGATATAATGACAGACTTATATTTGTCAAATATATTTATGACCTTTGATTAGATGAATAAGAATTTATGTGATTCTATTAATTTTCATTAAGTAGAAAATCCACTTTAATGCATATGCGATATATATAGCTATAGAAATTCTCATATTTCATTATTAATTAATTGTATTACATAACTAATGACGGGAAGGGCGTAAGCTATAGTGCTGTTACCGCCCATACAATTCATTTTATCTTTTATCAATAACTTACGACAGATCATATACCAACTGATCTGTCAAAGCTAATTATAGTTCTCATTTACATAAGCTAGCATTACATAATTTTATTTTTATTATAAATAGAAAATTAATTCTAGTGCATACTAGGTGTGTAAATTTGGAACTGGAATTTGTTCATAGACGGCGTTAGCTGTCACTGTGGTTACCGTAAAACCGCGTCCTTGGCGCCGCTTGCTTGTTTTGACTGCTGATAACGATTTGTAACTCACAACCAGACAAGTTTCATGTCATAGTGTAGTGTTTAATAGCGTTGAACATGACGCAATTTGTACCTACAAACTACAATGTGCGGACAGCATTGATGTTTTGTTAGCATTTGGAGAAAACTGCTGCAGAATCGCATCGCATGCTTGTCGAAGCTTACGGTGATCATGCTCTTGGTAAGTCACAGTGATATGAATGGTTTACCAAGTTTAAAAGTGGCGATTTTGACGTGAGAAACGAATAACGTGGAAGACCACAGAAAAGGTTTGCAAACAGCGAATTACAAGCCTTGTTGGATGAGGATGACGCTCAAACGCAACAACAACTCGCGGATCAATTAAATGTGACACGAGAAGCAATTTCCATGCGTTTAAAAGCCATAGGCAAGATTCAGAAGGTGGGAAAATGGGTTTCACATGCATTGACTGAACGACAGAAGGAAAACAGAAAAAACACTTGCAAAATTGTGCTGCCCAGGTACAAAAGGAAATCATTTCTCCATCGAATTGTGACTGGTGACGAAAAGTGAATCTATTTCGAGGATCCTTAGCGTAAAAGATCACGTGTAACTCCAGGAGAACTGGCGGCATCGCATGCATTACCAAATCGCTATGGACGGAAGACAATGCTTTGTGTTTGGTGGGATCAGAAGGGAGTGATATATTATGAACTGCTGAAACCTGGCGAAATCGTTAGTACCCAACGTTACCGACAACAAATGATCGATTTGCATTAAGCATTGCGTGAAAAACGACCAGAATATGACCAAAGACAACATAAAGTGATTGTGCTTTACGATAATGCACCCTTCCACAGAGCAAAACCAGTCAAGGAAAAGATTGCGACGTTTATCTGTGAAATCCTTCCGCATGCGGCTTACTCACCACACTTGGGGCCTTCAGATTTTCACTTACTTGCATCCCTGGGAAACGCACTTGCTGACCGGCGCTTCACATCTTACGAAAATGGCTTGATAACTGGTTTGCAGCACAATAGGCACAGTTCTTTGGGTTTGGAATCCACACATTACCAGAAATATGGCAGAAATGTATCGCTAGCGATGGCCAATACTTCGAATAAAATAGTTCTTAGCATTGTCATTCAATCACTGTGTCTTTTCTGTACATAAATTCCGGTTTCATATTTACGAACCTGGTATACAGTATCTTTAATGCAGATTTCTCGTTTCATTTAACACTACGCTGCCGGTTATTTTCAGCATTAAAATATATTTATTATTATTAATAGTAGTAGTAGTACTTGTCGGATTTGTTGTTTTTGTTGTTGTTGCTTCACTGTCTCTATTGTATTTACTGTAGATTCCATCATGCTTTTTTATGCCAACTATCAATTTTTAATTTGAATTTTCTTATCGTATTTAAACATCTCAGACTCAGGCTGGGACAGAATAGGAGTTGTCAGACAGGACCTAATTATTAGATATGAACCCGTTATTTGTTTGATATGATCATCGAATAACGCTGGAAAAGTATCAAGTTTTAAGTCGACGGTTTTGCATTGGTACTTCGACTGAAAATATTGATGTTATCATGAATATTTACTCATTCTTTCTTGAGATAAATACAATTAAATGAGAACAAAATTAAAACTATATTCTCAGTACCTATATAACTTGAAGAGTAAACTTAGATAATTAACTAGTTACATAAGTCAATGTTGTAACTTTTGTGAAGTATAGCAGACAAAATGTTTCCTCAGCTGAATAAATCTAAAGCTCTTGTTCGTGAGATATGGTACAAGAACAAAGAGAGACATTACGTTTAAATAATGTCACAAAACTACATCAGCGAAACTGAAATAGCGTAAAAAGTCTTTTCTTTCCTTTCTCTCGTCTGTTTTACCTAAAATGAAGTCCCACTGTCACTTGTCAGCCGTCAGAGAAGATCGCTCAACTTTTCCTTTTGTGCCCTTCATATTTCTGACCGGATGAACCAGAGTTGGATGGATTTCTCAAAGGATTACAACGTCACACAAATGCAGAGAATATGTCCCCATCATCTTTTCCTTTCCTAACTGAGACTTATGGAAGTTTCTTCTCCTCGCCCACATTTACCTTTTTTTTTCGCGTGTGTCCTTCGAAAAAGTACTACCTTTTATTGCTTTCGTAAAATAAAATATTGTGTTGTTTTAAATTTTATTTTCGTTTCTGAAGTACTTAAATTTAAAGGGAAAGTTAGTATAAACAGCTAAATTTTTCTATGCATAGTAAAAGAAAGATATTTGACATAGAATATTAAGCTCTCTATTACTTTTAAATTATAATACGACTTGTCACACAGTTATTACGATAATCTGTTTTAAAACCCTATTTTTTTGTTTGGCGCATAAGTATATTGCATTCTTTAGTTTTCTTAAATATATGTTCCATCAAATGATCTTAATTTTCGCTGCACTTAATTTGTTGTTACTTATAAATTGTTATTTGTAACCCTTTATGGACTAATACTGAAAAGAAAACCATATTATTTCGAAAACTCACAATTTTATTTCAAGATTAATAACTACGTTGCATTAATTGAAAGGTAGCACAGTGAAAAAGGATTTGTTTTCTTTCTAACTCAAACAAGATTTTAAATGACTAATTCTGTTAATTTCTATGTCTGAATCAAATAATTGATTCTTTAAACATAAAATTGGCCATCTTTTTCGGCAATACACGAAAAGTACCATTAGCTCTTACTTATTAATCGAACCTTGAATTGAAAAGATGTTCTGTTTCCTCCTTCAGTATCATTTACATAAGGAAATCATCACTTAACGGGGGCATCAGAAGGTAATTTTTATTCCCTTTTCCTATAATAGACTCTTTATTCCATTCGTTCTTAGGGAAATATATATTCCTTATGGTATAACTGTAACGATGGGTAGTTTTGACCTACAAAATATTAATTCACAAGTTTCATCAATCGCCAATAATTTCAAAAATAGATGAAGGGCATTGAAACAAATTATAAGAATCCATATGCAAGATTAAACTGCAATGTTAAATTGGAAATGTCCTGTAAATAACATATCTAAAGTATTGACTCCAAAATGCTAAGCGATAAGTTGTGTACGTATTCTTATTGAATCACTATAGAATTCTAAGCAGCTCCAGTATGAAAAGTATGATATAATCTCAACAACATCGGAGTTATTATAAATTTGAAATCACTTTGAGACGCTATCATAACGTGTAACCGTCAGAACTTGTAACCGTCACAACGTATAACTCAAAAAAAATGTCGGAAGCGACAGAACGTCTACCAAATGCGACAAAACGTATAAACACTGAAACGTCAGAACGTATAACCGTCAGAACGAAGAACTAGAAAACGTCAAAACGTATACCAAAAACGACAGAACGTATAAACGTCAAAACGTATAACCGTCTGATCGTATAATATTACGAACAATCAAAAACAGAAATATCAGAACAATTAACTTCAAAACATATAACGTCAGAACGTATAATCCTAAGCGGCGTCAGAACGTATAACAGCCAGACAACAGAACGTATAACGTCAAAACGTATAACGTCAGAACATAATCCCAAGCTGCGTCAGAACGTATAACCCCCAAATCACGTCAGATCGTATAACGTTACAGCATATAATTTGTTAATATGCGTACTTTTGTGTCCTTGCATTTTTAAACATATATTTGTATCAGTGACCTTATGGAGACTTCATGAAATCATAGAAATTGTTATAGAAGCAAACGAAGTTGCCAACTCACCTTAAAAATTTGATAATTTTTGTATTCAAAATAGCTAACCGATTTCTACTGGATTGATTTGTATTTTATTTTAACGTGTTGGTAATTATCCCTAGATTCGCATCCGTCTCATCCTCACCAATTTGAATGAAAGAGAATCGCAATTTCCTTACTTTATATTTCTTAAGCTATTTTTGTAGATTCTGTAGAATCCGAGGGTCCAGTCACCCAGCCATTTCTATTGGACCAATTCGCAGGAATATTTTAAACACGTTCAAATTTACAGACATGTAGAGAGGAATATCTTGAGGGAAGAGATATATCTTTCAAAACGATTCCTTGAGTCTTCAAATATACAGATTGTAGTGCTTATAACAGGTCAATTTTCTATTTAGTCACATTTTTGAGCACTCACTGAAAGTAACATTTAAAAATGAAATTAAAATTACTTTTTCTTGCTCACCCCTGATAGTTAAATTAGGAAGTATATTTGTGGGACTGTCGAATATTCTTAAGCTAATAAATTCCTTCATAGAGTTCATGACATTTCCAGTGTAAAGATCCGGTTTTTCCAGAATCCCTCCCAAATGCTTGTAAATTTAGAATAATTGTAAGCTGAATTATATATTTAACTGTACGACGTCACAATATTGTACGATCTATGCAGGACACGTTAGGGAACGTTTACTGGTTCATCTCGGTCTTTCTTTGTGATAGTCCTTACTTCTCTAAAATTTTATGTTTCAAATACTCGGAGTTCAAAGACCTGGCTTATATTTTCTCTTACTTTACTTCTAATGGAACTATCTTCCAATCGCCACGGAAAATTAAGACCCACCGAAGGTCTACTAGACCATGATCCGAGACTTAATTTGAATACTGAACTAGATAAAATCTTTTCGGGCGCCAGACCAGATTCTGGTCGAAATTCTGCTATACTTTGAATCCTATATCACAGTAAAACTAGTTAAGACTTATAAACTAGTAAATCCATAGAAGACATCGGTTAAAGCAAGCTAAATTCTTCAGAATTGAGTAAAGAATTAATATTTTATCGTCCAAAGAAAGTTACTAATGTTTTATCTAGATTTAAAATAACAATCGCTGTTGTTTGTTACTAATAATGGCATAAACAAGTCTTTTATTTTTATCGATGCTACTTACATAAGCGAATTCTGGTCGATCTCTCTAGGAAACTGTTTCGACTAAGGTTTTGAGGACTTTCTCAGAGACCTTTTACAATATTTAATTTTTAGAGGAGGTAAGCGAAAAGCAATTCATAAAACTATCAAATTTCAACGAATTGTTCAACCCCAATCGCATTCGTTAATTAAATTATTTAGATATCTGGTTCCGCAATGCGTATTGTATAACCTTCTAGGATAAATCGTAATATTTTATCTAAAACTTAGTTCAGGCGTACCCTATCTAAAAATGGTCTATCAATTAGGTGATTTAAACGTTTAAATCACTAGTTAATAACTACTGTGTATGTTAACTGCAGCTTCTACGTGTTGGGACCAGACATGTTATGAGAGGAGAGCCGAAGCTCTCAACTGTAATCTATGTGCACTTATATTTGCTCCGTATTATATGTGCGTAAACTACAAGCATATTAATAGTATATACTTATTTTACTATTTAGACGGGTAAAATATTGATGTGTTCATACTGTTCTTTTTTAAGCCCATGCCTGAGAAATTAGTAACATGTCCTCCAGGGCTGTATACCCTCTGATTAACCTGACACATTAGCGTATACCTTCTCCTATAATGCATATACCATCTACTTTCATTTCATTTATTTATTTATTTCATTTTTAAATTACCCTTTGAGATTATTACGATTTAATACTTTTGGTTTCACGAGAACGGAGGGGCAAAGAGGGTGTAACTATAAGTATATAATGCGCATCAATATTTTATCGCTTTCTTTTGACTACTATAATAATTTTGAAGAAATGTGCACATAGTGTACACTGTACAGAAAAATTTAGCAGAACGTTGATCTTTTTGTACAGGTCATGTGTAATATGAGATCTAACTTATGTTTTAAGAAGCAAGGTAAAAGTTTGACTTCGATGTATGGAGTAAGTTTAATCATACTATATAGATTTCTAGCATGTTGAACACGTAAGATTTATACGTAGAATTTTCACTTCTCGTTAATTTCTCTAAGCCCCTACTGTACCGGTGTAGCAGTCTGTGTTTATAATGGAGTTTTAGAAATGGCGCGCGACTTCGTAAACTACAGTAATTAGTTTCCGTTGCCATTTTTAAATATTGTTTTAGCGGAAAGTTTAAGCATATTAAGAAAGAGATAGGACAGTATTAATCTTATTATAGTTTATATTTATTTACTGTATAATTACGTGTTAAAAAGTGATGTTTGTAGAAAGTTCATGTATACACTTTGAATTCCGACCGAGGTCGTTGTAGAAAGATTACTGAACTGAAGCACGAAATAAATGTGCTCCAGCAACTATTGGTTGATCCTTTTTTAATAAATGACCCCCTCCCCTTCCGAGAGGTTCCTCCCCAGTTATTTTGTCTCTCTGTTAAGAGGTGAATATTTGGGTTTGAAAGTCTTTTTATTTGATAGGTCGTTGAACCAGGCGATTGGACTCTTATTTAGAGTTCTGTTTGGACCAAACAAGTCTCTTACAGAGAAGTCCTAGTTAAGTGACTGTCCTCTCATATCAAGAGGATACACTCTTTGGTGTCTACCTCTCATCGAGAAGTTATAGAGAGAATCAGTCGCCTAGAGGGTAGGTCATTCTCTTAATGATTGGTCTCTTTTCCGACTTTCACCAGCAGTATAGGACGACCCTTGGAAGCCCACTGTAACACTACATGACCCATTGGTGTGGCGGTTGCAGCACGTATTCTTCACCTAACGGCGGTCCTATTCCAAAACATCTTCTTTGCCCCTCCACTGGTAGCAGTTTCGGGTCCAATCGACGAGGGACCATCAATCACTACTACTGGCGCCTGAGCACGGACTACGTGAACTAGTTATATATAGCGCCCAAATAGGGTCCCTCCCGAGGGACCAGCCTTCTAGCCCCAGGGAGCAGCAGTATGTTTTGGTCTTGGAAAAGGTGAAGAAGATAGAGTGAAAAGGGAACCAATAATGAAGGTGAAACAAAAAAGAAAGAAGTTCGAGAACAGAATTCCATGGGGCTTGTACATTTGACTGAAGCTGAAAACAAGGTGAAGTAAGGAATTAATGAAAAATTGAGGGACAACCAGGAAAAAGTAGTATGCCAGACGTGTATAGAAGTATACTGCGCTATGGTGGACGTGAAACAGAACTCAGTAAACCTGTGGCAATGTAAAGGGTGTACCGAAGCTGCAAACAGAAAGTTAATTAAGGTGAAAACAGAACCCGAAGAAAGGATACACGCAACGGAATCATGATGGAAAGCCAAGTTGCTGTTGATGATGCAGTAGGGAGTTGGAGAAAATGTCAAACAGATTTAAGGCACAATGCAGTGGAATACCTGTAAAATCAAGGAAGAAATGCAGTTGAATGCATGTAAAATGAAAGAAGAAATGAAAAAGAACTGCAATTGAATTCCTGCAGAATGGGAGAAAAATGAAACAAGAAATGTAGTTGAATGTCTGCAGAATGGAAGAAAAATTGGGACGAATTGATCTAGATCTCCAAAGAGTAACTAAAGATGTAACATAAGTTATAAAGCAGGTGAGAAATATAATTCTTCAACTGAAACCAAATATAAAGACTCTAGGCCAGTACCAGGAAATGGTTGAGGATACGATTTATACCCTGGAGGAAAACCAGAATCAAATGGAACGGTTTGCAAAGCTGATCCATACTGATTTGGAACGGAAAATAGAAGATAAGGGCTTGATAGTGCAACAAACAATAAAGGAGAAAATCCGAGAAGAGGTCGAGCAAAAGATGACTTCGCTTAGTCATATCAAATCGGAAGGGAGCAATGAACTAGAACGACGGGTATCTGAATTAAAAGACAAAATAGTCACTTTGTAACAGGAGCCTTTCAGGAAGTGTTACATCCAGGGAAGGAATCAGTTGTAGGTGATGCCAAGGAAGAGATGACGAAAGCTACTGGAAGCAGACAAGAAGTCAGAAGAGATGCAGTACCAACACAATATACCCTAGGAGTATGCAATTGTGCTCACCAAGGTAAGATGCGAGTTCATCGTAAGCGAGAGTAAAAACTGATTGCAACAAAGTAGAAAAATCAGCCAGGGCGAGAGTGGCTACTCTATATGGAGTAATAGCGATTCTTTTAGCACGGGTAAGGATGGTTCAGAGGATGACGCAGAAGAAGAAAAGATTCAGAGACGCCGAGTGAAGAAGGGAACGTGGCTAAGTATGGCGAAAGCGTTTTCAACCAGATTCGCCGGACAGAGCTAAAGTCAGTTACTACATATGCAGCGAATCTTAATGATATGTGAGCAAAAGCCTTCATTCAGCAATTCGAAAGTGAAGCTCCCTTAGTAGACATCCCAAGCCTTAAGGGACCTGCCTTCATTAATTTAAATCCAACAGAGACAAATTCTGGGACTAGGAAAGTTTTAGAAGATTGTTCCTACAGTATTGCCACTCTGAGGATATAACCATGCTAGGGTAGCTCGATTCAAGTCATCACCATTCAACCCACGTACTGATGGCAGTTTGGAAAATTTCGTCATAAATCGCTACAAAACCATAAGTGACCTGGATGCTCAGGTATCTGAGACCTAGATATGTAGTAGTATTGTAGCTTTACTACCTACATCTGCCCGAAAAAAATCTTCGCTACTCTATCGGAGTTAACCTTCATCGAAGTTTTAGAAAGAGTGAGGAAACTCGAGGCAGTCACCGGCTGACTCGACGGCCACAACATTGTCTCGTATCCCGTAGTGTACTTTTATCATCTCTGGAGCATATCGTGGCATCGCTATTACTAACTCCAGTAAGACAATAGACCTGCCTATCTGACTTCATGGTTTTGAATTTTGAAGACGAAGGGAGATTGTATGGAATAACATAAAAATGTCTTAGTATACTAGTATTCAAATTTTGAACACGTTTAGGTTAATTACATTTAAACGGCAATTTTACTTCCTCAGCGAATGTAATCTGATTCATCAAAATGTTCAGAGCAAATATATGAATTGTCCGGATCGAAAGTGTCGTCCTCCTACACAAATACTCCCAACTGTTACGAAGTTTTTTTTTCTTTCAGAAACCTATTTTATCATGTCCCTTACCTCTGTTTTTACAAGCAGCAAGAGCAGTTATTACTCCAGACCCACCCCTGTGGGTGTGTATACCCCCAAAGTCTCAACAACGCCCTCCAACTTTAAATGTTTTGTGGGAAAATCGACAGAAAAAAATATATATAAAACTTCACTTACACCCTCCTAATTTTGACGTTACCCCCCTTAACTGAAAATCTTGGCGGAAACCCTGAGTAAGAGCATACGCTCATGGCATATTGTAAATGTAATTTCAGAAATAGAAAATACACTAAATCTAACACAAACATACACGAAAGGATAAAACAAAACCACACTCTGATATATCACACAACACGCATTCGCAAGTCCGCGCTCCGTATTTTAATTCTCGCGTGCTGTCGGCTAATGACGTCACTTGCTACTGCGTATATCCCAGTGGCACCTACCTTGTTTCTTTAGCTTCCTTGGGAGTGACTGCAGGAAGATTGTATGACAAGAAGAATGTATAATGAATGCGAAGATGAGTACTATACCTGTGATGATTATCAACGTCTCAGTGTGTGGACTTCTGAACACTGGATCCGAAGTGACAATTTGTTCTGAGTGGTTATGGAAAAAAGTCAGCAGTATCGTGTCTAAACCACAGATAAAACCAAGGAATAAAGTTACTCTCATCAATTTTTCCGGCACTCGTAAAGCTAAAGTAAAGAGAGAAGTTATACTACCTATCACTATAGATGATACCCATATGTATCACCGATTTTTACTAGTTGAGGGCCTAAACCATGATCTTATATTAGGAAATGATTTGCTTTCTGCAAATAAGACCAAAATGGATTTCGAGAAAGGGGTTTTTCGAGATGGAAATGCAGGGAGTCACCGTAACAGTGCCAAAGTTTGAGAAAAGACCAAGAAGTTGGAGGGAAGATCAAAGGAAAGCTCACGTTGAGAGACGCTATATAACAGAAATATGCTGATGTGAGCTGGAATAAACTCAGAGGAGTCTACAAATATGAGGAAACACACCAACACAGGATGCTCAGGAAAGGAGTCAACCTGCAAAGGACCTCAAGGTTAAAATAGACGAAAACATGGTGGGATTGCAAGTAGGGTCTGCTAACCGAAAACCGACGTGTTTTTACAAATTACCCTGGGTGTATTCAAAATTTTTCGTACAGAATAGAAGTAGATACGTCAGAATCGATCGCAAAGAAGCCACACCCCCATTCCCCTCTATTACTGCCCTCACGTTCGAGAAAATTTGAAACAGTGGTTAGAACTAGAATGTAGGTTTCATTCCGGATAGTTAGTTTTCTTGGCTGAGGACAGTGGATTCTATTCCAAAATAATGGTTTTGTTTTATATTTCTTTATGATGTATCCAAAGGTAGAACATTGATTTCCATCAAGCTTGGGTATAACTCAGTACTTTTAACTTCCACATGTAATTTGTTAGTTTTTCCATGTTTTTGCACTCACCTTGCTCTCCATACTTCTTATTAATCCCTGACGCGCTGTGGATTGCTCCAGTACACTAAGCAGACTGCTCTTGTACACAAAAGGATACCTAGAACAATTTTTAAGAGTGGTATGGGTATGTCCAAATACGTTTTACGATGAATTTACGTAGTCGTCAGTGTTTCGTTGACTGTTATCTTACAGGTGTATCGAATGGTAGTTATTTCTATAACATTCTTTCGAGGGTATCCAAATTATTATAAAATTGGAAGATATTTCAAATTTTGCCACGTTTTACGTGTAATACAGTCTGTTTTCTCTCTTTGTTGAACTTGTGCAAATACTTTTTATTTACTAACTGCACCTACACATCATGCAAGTTTGATTTTAACTTGATTTATATTTCTTAATTTCAAGGTTCACAATACGTTGTTGATTCACGCTCGATTAAAGCTTTCAGCTTTTTAATAATGGTTCATTTAAGCTTGATTGATGTTACAAAAATCAAGGCTTTATATATTTGTTGATACCACCTTACATAATCAAGCTCGCCCTTGATTAACGCTTGAAATTTCTTTGCATTACATTTGATCTCTTTTACTTACATCAACCTTACATAGTGTAAACTCGTATGTTTGAATCAAGGTTACAGCATCAGTTAATTTCACTTTGTAAAGCAAAGTTGTTTCGACATGTAGTTGCATATCTTAGAAGTTAAAACTAAATTTTTTGCACAACTGAAGATTACTCATCTAAAACAATAAGATCTTAAATATTTGTTCTCACTGTTCAATTGGAAAATGGCGAGAGAGTGATACATTTAAGGAAAACTATAACTTCATAGTAGTGTAGATGCATTGTTTACGTAATATTTGTACACCGTGTTTCCTTGTACGTTTTTCACTAATGCATAATTTAATGTTTGAGGTGATTATTATGTATCTTCATTTCAACCAATCCAACACTTTCAAAACAAATTAGAAATTATCAGAGTTACGTTCAGCGAAGCTACTATACATCGTCGATGAAACACATTAAGTAAAAAAAATGCGATTTTAAGTTAATGTGGGTTTCTAAACTAAAGGTATGTGTCGTCATTCAATTGGCGAAGAACAATAGTATTGATCGTCATTTAATGAGTATTTATTAACAATTTTGGAAATACGTTAATTTATTGTTATTTTTCATCTTTACTAGTTGTTATAGCAATACATAACTTTTATGAAAATAATCTTGTATACTTGATAGATAAATGAAAATATAATCCTGACATTTTTTTGTCCAGTATTGTTTTAGTTGCAAAATAACAGTTTCTCAAAACAGTGTATTTTGACTTTTACTACAGTTTTGATCATATTTTGTACAGTTTTCTTATGGTGCAGTTTCTATCTGAAATTGTATTGGTATTATATATTTAAATTAGTTGTTTTCAGCACTTGAAGAAATCCATAGTGTTAATGTTTATTCATTCATTTAATATTTTATTACTATTATAGGCTTGTGAACTATTATACTATTATACGGTCTCAGTAGAATATAATATTCAACTTTTATAATCTCACGTTATATTAATTTCAAAACATATGCTGTTATTCTGACAGAAAGTAATTAATATTTGGAATCAAGCGCCTAAAGCATATGCGTTCAAAGTATTATAGTATGTAATATGATAATTAATAATGCTTATATCTGCTATTCGTATTTGTCGTATAATGAAACTCCGTGAATTATGGTATTCGCCATTGGAAGAAGACGGGAACATGGTTAAAATTTCGAGGATTTGTGGGGCTTAAACTTCCACGTGTTTGGAGTTGGTAAAACTGTCAAATGTCCCACAGCAATACCACACTGCAGTGAAGTTGCTGCAGAAGAAACGCCGCTCTCCTTTGGTGATTAATTTTCCACTACTTTGAGGAGAGTTTCACGTCTTATATACAAGATGGATTATTACTCTAGCTGGTTCGCAATAACTAACATCTTCTGGCCCCTAAGACGGGGCTTCTGATTACAATCAAAGAACAAGAAGAGACAAGGAGAAAATGTCAACAAGGAGACAAGATGATTAGGAGAAGCTCCGTCGCATAGCGGTTAGAGACAAAAGACATCTGAAGGAAAAAAATATGTAGAGGAAAGGTAGAGTTCAAGAGAATTTTCTTAAAAATAAAATTGTACTTTAATTATAAAAAGATGATTGATGTTCTTCATGTATAACAATAGAGTGTACAAATAAGAAAGTTTAATTATTTTTTCTCTTTCCCTTGTAGCTTACGTCTAACTGTTGGAATGCGTTGAAACATTTCAATCACTAAAACATTTTCTCGTTTTCTGTTAATGTTTCTCTCGCATTAATCGAGGTCATAAGCAACTTTATCAATCGTCCATGTCTTTTTTCACGGAATATAATATAATTGAATGTCCCCATAGCTAGGATGTTCTTTCCTTTGCCTTGTGACCAAGGGATATAGGTATATTGAACATCGTGCAATGGATATCAATCATCTATAATACGGGAATTATTTTCCGTATTATGGTAACACTGCTCGCTTGTACAAAATTCGCTACTAATTTATTGGCCGTCGCACAGTGGGACCAAATACGCAAATTGTTGGCAAAAATACAGTAACAACGATCTGAGGAGAACAGGACAAGGAAACCCTGAAAAATTACTAGTAGTATGATACGCAATATGTAGACGTACTGTGCTACAAACTACATACACACAAAAACCAGGAGGTCTGCAAACTGACTGTAGAACCATCCTACTCACTACTAGTGGTTAACGTTGGGTTGTCAGAATATGAAGAAGCAGTGGTTTTCTGGTGATTGAACAGATGATTTTTTACTTTTAATAACCATTTAACTTCATCTTCAAACTTGGTTACTTTTCTTTCGGATGCATTTAGTAAGTTGGAACTAAGTGGATCCGATATACTCAATAGTAAATTCAGCACATCGTCATTTGTTTTACTGTGTGAAATCTTGCACCTTATCTGTGTAGCTGGAATACTTTAATGTGTGCTTCTAGATATTTCTCGCTCGATTATCCGATGGTAACCATTAGGTGTCATATAACGTCTGGACTAAGGAGTAATAGTATATACACAGTTGGTGGCATGATGTACCAGAAGTATTTTGCTATCAAAAGTTATGTCGTATCAGCATAGATCTGAAACTCTTTATATTTCACACTGTGAGAGCAGGTTTAGCTCGTTGATTCTCTGTTTTCTCAAGAATGTCTCCCCATATACAAGTATTGTCTCTGACTGGTGTAGTGGATTAATATCAACTAAATATTCCATTTGTATGTACAAGTTTTCTGTCTGTGTGCGCCTCACTTTGTCGCATTTGCTTACTATCTAGAACGGTAAGTTTTTATCTGTTGTTTTTGTGGGGGATGGGGGTTACACTATGTATGTTATGTATTCATCTCCCACCAAGTGTTAAATTACCATATAAAACAGAATTCCTTTATCTGTACGTGTACATAATATTTGTATGTGTATATTATGTGTGCACCTTTATCCTAGTGCGTTTCAATGACTGTTTTAATGAATTTATGTACGAGTTTATCAATTTCAAGAATTTTCGTTCACTTTAGTAAAGGATTCCTTTTGTTCTCTTGATTTGGTTTAGTCGTTTATTTTGTGTGTGTGCTCATTTCTCTATTTGCCTTAAGTTGTTCTCTTTATTTGTTTTTTAATATTTAGTGGTAACCGTCCTGCTTATGTCACAGCACTGTTACTTTGCCTCTGATACACACCTCTGACTTTTTGATTGTTCCACTCATGACCAGTGGGCTATAAATGCATTTCATTGCACAGTCTTCCTTGATTTCTGTAAAGTTGCATCTTTCTGCTTTCATCTGCACTATTTAGTAAGGATGCACACATGGACAGGATTTTCAGCTTTTGTGTGCACGAATAACTAATAGACCATCATATCTATTCATTTCACGGACATGATATGCTCACATGTCCTTTGATTTCGTACCTACTCATACTGTCCTCTCAAAATTTCACTTTCTTACCAGACATGTGCGAATTCGCATGTATACATATTCTGATTTCACAAAACACAAGCACAGACGCAGTAGTTTAATATCTGTTGATAATATCGAATGATATAGTCATTAAAATATCTTTGTTTTATGCTAACTCAGAGTCGATGTGTTCAGTAGTCAGGACAATCGACTTTCAACACGTTTGGTAAGAAACATTGCTTGTTTACCACCCCACCCTCAACACCGCCAACTGTGGACACTATTGTACTTTCCCTTCCAGGTACTCATTGTCCAATATCAGTGGTTTCCAAATTCAGACTGACCGAGGGCCACAATTATATTCAGAAATTAAGTGGGGGTGCGTACCCAATTCAAGCCGTTTAAAAAACTAAAATTAGAAAAAGTGCCAATTTATAAGCATACAATTATTATTAAAAATTCAAAACTGTCTGGTCAATCGTAAGATTTTTACAATCTTTTAAGAAATGTTTTTTTTTTACAAGAACTCTTATCTACTTACTTCTTAAACTTTCGAAATGGTTCTTAATACAATTAATAGTTGGAGAAGCAGTTTCACATGTGCGTGTGATACCAAACATTAATGTCATTCTTTGTCCAAAACTACGAAAGTTTCAAAGTGTATCGTAGTATTCCTTATGCATGTGGTTAATTCTGTGTTTTAAGTAGAGACGAGATACACTTGAGTTGCATTTTCGCAAATCACAAAGGTGTAAAAATAGGTTGATAAAAAGACTGTCCCTTACAAGTATAGTTAAGTTAATAAATAGACTCTCCCGTACATGGGTATTTAAAGACTAACCTAAGTTACACCAGTCTTCTTCATCTTTGGCTGTTAGCCTCCGAGAAATAGAGGTAGGACCAGTCTGTAGTCAACTATGTGCGGAAGGATAGAACCTGTCCGTTGCTGACTGTGTGGCGAGGTAGTACGAGTCTGTCGCTGACTGTGTACATGTTCGAGTCTAGGTAGCACACCGATGCCAACTGTATGTCCATGTTAGTGGCATACCACACCAGCCCGATGCCAACTGTATGTGTTAGGTTCAGAAGGAAGCATACCAGCCCGAGCTAACTGTGTATGCAGGAGGTTGTTCCGACCCAGTGCTAGCCGTGAACGGTTAATGGAGAGAGGAGACGACCACCCAGATGAGTGAGTGATAAGTAATTAGAGCTGCATCGATGTTCTATAGCTGTGCTCTTGAGGTGTGGTCCTTCAAGCTCTTCCTACTTCGATGCCAGCTCCATCTTCTGTTACTTGAAGAATTGTCGTCTGCTGGAGCTTATGTAACTAACTACTTGTTTACATTGCATAACATGATTGTTTACTGCGTGTAGTACTCACTTTACTACTATGTTTGTGTTTTGAAATGTGAATCACGTGTCGGAACAACAAGATCATTACATGATCTCCATTTTTTAAATAGTGAGAGAACGTTTGGAGCACTATTTTAATTCTGTTCATGAAGTTCTGCTGGCGTCTATTATTAATCCAATTTTCTCGGAATTGCTGTCAGAATAGGTTTTGCTGGATAGCTAAGCTTTCATTAGCATACAGCGGTAACATCTTCAGAGCTGTGACTTGTGGTGTACTGGATCTGTATCTATATGCTGCTCGCAAGAAAAGCTGTCCTCCTATTGATTGTCGTCTTTAGCCAATAGTGTGCTAGGATGTGCGTGGTGGAAGCTGTTATTTGATTGGCTGTTAGCTTGGGCCAATGGCGTGACAGATTTGCGTGGCGGAAGCTGTTCTCGGATTGGCTGTTGGCTCGGGTTGCTGTTGTGCCGCCTGTTGCATTTGAAAGTTGAAGCCAAATATCAGGAAAGTGATAACCATCGTCTCTGTTGATGGAGGGCCTGTGTGTTCGAATAAATAAAGCTTCGGGTATTTTCCTGTGCCAAAAGTGTTTGATTTTCTTTGGAATTTCAGTTTGCTCCCACAAGGCTGTATGTTTATGTTGTATGCAGTGTTCAGCTAATGTAGATTTTTCCGGTTGCCACAGTCGGGTGCGTCACTGGTGTTCCTTCTTTCTATCTTCTATGTTTCTTCCGGTCTCTTCTATGTATGTGACCTTGCATTCACATGTAATTCTATAAATGCATTGTGTCTTTAATCCCAATGCGTCTTTTGGAGTTGGCAGTAAATTCTTGACCTTGGATGGGAAGCAGTGTACCGTCCTGATGTTACCTTTCCTCAGTAATCTTGCGTGGGTTTCCTGTAGATTGAATGACCAAGGCTGCCATCTGTTTTTTTATATACAAGTACGTCCAAGAACGGAAGTCTGCCTTTTGTTTCTATTTCCATTGTGAATTTTATACTCTGGTGAATGGAGTTCAGATGTTGCAGGAATTCATCCAGTCTCTGTCTGCCGTGGGGCCATATAACAAATGTGTCATCCACATATCTGTATAAAAACTTTTGGTTTGTGTGTTGCTGTATCTAGTGTCTGGTGCTCAAAATGTTCCATGTAGAAATTTGCCACAACTGGAGAAAGAGAGGAACCCAATGACACTCCATCTGTCTGTTCACAGAAACTGCCGTGGTTACTAAAGTACGTGGACGTCAGTGTGTGTCTCAAGAGCTGTACGATATCCTTGCTGAAATGGGCTTGCAGGAGTTGAATACAATCTTCTAGCGGTACTCCGGTGAACAATGATATCAATCAAAGCTGACAAGTATGTCATGTGGGTCTATCTTGGTGCTTCGTAGTAATTGTACGAAGTGACTGGAGTTTTCATATGGTGTGTGCATTCTCTCTAAATGGCTGTAGCAGTTCAGTTAGTTTCTTGACGAAGTTGTACATGTGGCTTCCTGTGGTGTTCAATATGGATCTTAATGGAACTTCTGTCTTCTGTATCTTCGGAAGACCGTAAATCGTTGGCGGTATTGAGCCGCAAGGTTTGAGTTTCTTCTTCTCTTCTATATTCAAACTGGAGCTCTTTATAAGTATGGAGGTTCTCCTTTCAATGGTCATTGTTGGATCTCTGTCATTTTTTCTGTAGGCCGGGTCCTGAAGTAAGCTGGTTACTTTTGTGTGGTAGTTCTCTTTGTTGAGAATGACGGTAGCATTCCCCTTGTCTGCTAGTAATATTGTGATACTGTTATCTGCACGTAGGTCCCTGATAGCTTGTCCCGCTTCTCTGGAGAAGTTGTATTCTGGTTTCCTCTGTTTGGCCCTTTTGAGGACAAAAACGCTTTGTGAGCATATGTGCCCTGCTGTCTCCTGGTTCAAATTCTTTATGACTTGTTCAATGCTACTTACGACTTCTACGATGGAAAGGTGTCTGGGTGCTGAAGCAAACTTCAAACCTTTGGATAGAAGCGTTGTAGTAGCTGCGCTTAGTCTCGCGATTCAGGAAAGTCATTATCTGAGTTAGAAGCTAGTTAGTCCAGAGAAAGTAAAAATATTTAATCTAGTTAGAGTTCTGCCATTGTTATGTGATATTCAAAAACAAGCGTAGTTTGTTTAACTTTCAACTAATAGTTTTGTAAATTTATGTTATAGTTAAATTATTTTATGATTGCCATGAAAGTATCCCTACAGAATTGTACGAAAATAAGAGAAGGAAAGCAATAAAACGTTAAGCATTCATTCTCTTTTAGACCAGCACCGAAACCATGGAACACAGCTACAGCTACGTATTAATGTCTTAATTCTCATTCAGCTCTACCATCAGAAATAATTAAATACTACGCTACGCCTTGATACTTAAATACTTGGATGCTAAAGCCAACCGCTGAAACCTTGGCTACACTTCATTAGCATTGCGTTACCGCCGTGAGGTTGTTGTCGAATTTCTACGGGTCAGAGTAACTACTTTAAGCATCGCAACACAAACTTGAAGTTTAGCCATAACTCTAATGATAGCCACGTTTTGGCAAATTCATAATAGCCCTGAGCAGGCCCAGTTTACCAAAGATTTGGACATCTGCTAAAGATGGAGGCGCACTTTCATTCTGCCCCGCTCGCAGCATCTACTCTTTTTCCTAAGCAACCACCATATCCTCCCCTGTCGAAGATTTAGTGACGTGCTTCGTTTTGGTTAACCCCCCACCCCCCGTGATTTCTTGGCAATCCTTTTCTGCAAATATTTTACTTTCTTGGCCGTTAAAGACACGTCACTAATTAAAAACAGACGAAAGTTCCAACCTTAGCCTACATTCTTTGTCCGATGTAAAAAAGAAGGAAACAGTAGTCGCAAAATGAGACGAGATGTTAAAAAATATGAACACAGGAAAAGACAATTATTTTAGACTATATGATATACCAAGTTCATTAGAGTGTGTATTAGATTTATTATTGTTTTCATTATCATATTTACAAGTTTAGTTATCATTATATTACAATATAAATTACATATTTAAAATTTGCAATGCCGTTGTTCGGAAGATCTAAGTCGAGAACAAAAACCAAACCAAAAACCGAGCTTCAGTAAACCGTACATTTAACTTCAGAAAAGGTTTGTCCACCTTTCGGTGGTGCGACATGGCCAAAATTTCTGGCAGATCTTTAAAAATTGCGTAATCCAGATATTTGCACCAATTGTGTAAAAGTGGATTGCGTAAACTCAGGTACACATAGTTCTCAACCACGAGTTGATCCAGAAACTTGTCCAAATTGCGGACCTACAGATTGTGAAAATATGCGTCAAGATCGTTCACAAGTCTCAGTGGTTAGCAACACTGGTTTACTAGTTAAACAAAATATAGACCAACCAGGTTATCAAAATGTCGATATGGTAGCACATCAAAATATATACCTACTGGCCGAGACCGAATGTATTGAACTTAGTGATGAATGAACAACTTACCTTATGTAACCGGAGATACCTACTACAAAAGAGGAAATACAAGATATTTCAGAAAATTTAAATTCAATTCCTGAGAACAAACCTAGTTCTTAAGTACGTTTCTCCTAACCCCTGCCCCCAGTATTACAGTAGTCAGACCCGGATGATACGATAAATCATTCTCGATCACCTATAGCCAGGTCACCTGTATTTCTCTTCAATCCCCGTAATGCTCACAAGAGATTATGATCTTCCTAATCACGAGAATGATCAATAAAACCGGTTGTGTAAGTTCAAATATCTCTCGGAATATCCAGGTCAACCCGGAAAATTTAACTCCAAGACTTGAAAAGGAACATGTATCCAGACAACAAGACAACATAGTGTTTGGCCCACAAGTAAGAGCAGAACAACCCGGTGACATAAGGAACACCGAATACACTCAAAACGTAAACATATATAGAAAAAGCGGAAAATGGAAATGTGAATTACCCCCAACCCCTCATTCCAAAATTCCAATACAATGTAAAGACGATTGGGACACACCCATCAAGTTCGATGCCTCTATTTACGGTTTGTTTGACGATGTACACCGAATTCTGATTTTTATAACTCCTTCTCTTAATAAAGCTCACCACAATGAACCTTAAAGAATTCAGAACATTTTGTCTTTGGAGACATATGCTCTTAATACAGTCTCACATAACAGCGAAAGTGAACCTGAATTTCATGAACCTGGTGAATCCGAAGAAGTCAAAAGGGATTCGTTTAGTACTGGTTCAGTAGAAAATAAAAATTCAAAACCTAAAGAAAATACGTTAAAATCAAAAACTAAATTCATCCCCATCTTCGCTCTTTCCAGTTTTTGGAGAGATACCAGTCGAATCTGCATGAAAATTCTTGTTACAATTTGAAACAGTCGCTAACATCTAAAATTGGTCAGAAACCGTGAAAAAAAATTACATTGCTTGTTTGAAACACAATGCTGAAAATTGGATGTATTCGCACCTAACAACAATTAGTACATTTTCAAAATTCTACAAACTAAAGACTATTTTGAAATCCTCATCCTCTGAAACCCAGTTTCATACCAAATTCATATTTTATCTTTCAAATGAGAGTGCAACGAACGAAAGAATCTGTCGAAGAATTCGTACATACTTTTGTCAAAGAGTGGAAGGAAATCAATCCTTCAAATTCAGAGCAAGAACTTCTCTTTTATATACGTAGAGTAGTACTTCTTCGGTAATTCAGAGAGTTAATCTTGGATGATGTAAAAACTGTACAAAAATCAATTGAAGTGTAATACTCTCAGCAACAAGCGCAATTAGTATTCCAAGCTGGAGCTATTCATAATGAGCTCTCTTACAGCAAAGCCGGAACACCCATTTCTCACAAATCTTATGACTCCAATAAATCAAAGATGTCCTCCTTTTTCAGTACACGACCCGCTGTGCAGTAAAATAAGTCCTATTTCAGCAGGCCATACACGAATCGTCATTCAAACAGAAATTCACAGCGATTTCGACCTCATACAGTACAAGTCATCCATCAAAGGACTAACAGTAGATTTTCTAAATCCTCCGTTAGTCATTATTATAGCCGCTTACCGGAATTTCAGACAAAATTTACGGGCAACGCACAAACTCACTAACTGATACCGGAGAAATGGTTACGCTCGTGGATTCATAGTTAATCCCTCAAAAATTTAACATTGCTAAGCGTCTAAAAGCAAACATCAGAGTTCAAATCTTAGGTAACGAACCGAGCAATCTTTTCCTGTAGTTGGTTAGGCTTATACCTCCGTGATCATAAAAGTTAAACCAACGATTATTTGGTAAATGCTGCTAATTATAATAGACAGAACCCAGATCACAAAATAATATTGGGAATGAATTTCATTAGCAAATATGTACTAGCTATTAAAGTAAATTACTTAGTCCTTAGGGACAACAATGGACATTTTGAACGCAGTGTTATGTTTGCTAAGCCACAAAATTTGCATCACCCTGTACATTATTATAGTATGCACATTACAAAAGTTACTTTTTACAACAATCACGGTCAACCTCGAAAATGTCTCATAGAAAATAGCAGAAAGTATTCAGTTGCTTACAAGTACCAAAAAAGAAACCACAACATTCTAAAATTGGCTATAGAGATAGCCAATCCCGGATATGAAAACTGATAACAACGGAAGAAGGTTTGAAACAATATTCCGAAACCACAATCACCTCGCAAACTAACAAGATTATGAAAAACAAGACGAACGTATTGCTTCTGTGAATCTTCCACTTACAGGTCTGCGAACCACGTCAGAAACTACAGGAAATGACACGTTTCCTCCCAAGGAATAAAAAATTCCAACAACTAAGGAATATGTAGTATCCAAGATTGCAATGACAATTCCTCCTGTCTCAGTTCCTTCGATTGAAATCAAAACTAACGAACTTCCCAAAGATGATTTTCTTATAGAAAATACTGCTAGCTTATATTATTAATATCGTTGTTTTACTTACCCTGTGTTACTAAATGGAGTAACTGATCAGGGGATGCAGCATTGGACCAACACTTCGTACGACCAACAGCCTCTTAAGCAGCAAGAACCGGCGTTCGACCAACACAGGATTTTGCCCTGGGTCTAAAAATAATTTAGATTATATTTTTTATTATGTTTTAGGTTTTATATATCTAGCACGTTGTCAATTTTATTGTTGGTGCAATGCCGTGTTGGACCAACACTATAATCAACCTTACCAGAGTCATACTGGAAGAAAATAAATATTTTGTATAATCAATGTGAAATATGGCTTTCTTCTAGAAACATGACTGTGTTTTTTTTTCAAATTTGCAATGTATTTTTGTAACACATTGTCTTAGTGGGGCAACAAGGATGTAACGAAAGGAGTGGAATGTTAAAAAAAAAATATTTATTTCAGTAACGCCGATGAGCGTCAAATTAATCTCAAAGATCACAGAATTAACGATCTGATACTTGTATATGCCAGTGACTGGGATTGGGGCTGCACCCTCCTTCCAAAAGTAACTTAAAAAGGACTCCATGGTAAATGCCCTTACAGAGACATACAGTACCTGCAGAAGATTTGTTTTTACAATTAATGTTAAATTTCAAGTTACTGTAGAAAATGCATGTATTTTTTTTTTTTAATCTGGAATGTTTTTTTCGCAACGGACCACCTTAGGAGCACAAACGGTGTAATTAAAGTTAGTGGAGCGTTACAAATATTCCAATGGGGGTAGGCGGAATGCCAATGAGTGTTAAATTAATCGGAAAGTTACAGAATTAATGCTTTGATGCTAATTGCATGAGCCAGTGTCTGTTTTGGTGGCTATAGTCCCCTTTCAAAAACCCTTTAAAAGAAATTCATGGTAAATATACTCAGCAGGGATATATATATTTGCAGAACCTAATTTTTGGTACAACTAATGTGAAATTTAGCATTCCTATAGGTCCAACTTTTACTTCGAGCCGGACATTTTTGGGTTCTTGTTGCACCCCCTGTGTCCCTCCTAAATTGCTGAGTTGCCAACATATTCATACAGATGTGAAACATTCTGATTTTGTTTACAAAAATCTCTCAATTTCGCATTACTTTTAAGAAAAAAATAGCTTCTCACACTATGACCATGATCTTGCTGAGGACATTTACCGTGTAGTTCCTTTAAGTGATTCTTGGAACGGGGCTAAAGCTCCAAAGACAGATACTGGCGCATGCAAGTAGAAGGTCCGTCAAGTTGGCCCCACCCACTAACAAGTTATAGATTCAAAAGTACTGGGTCGTTAGTGCATAAGACCCGAACGTTAGTGCTTCATTTCTAAGCGAGATGTAACGGAACAAATGTGAGTGGAGCTAACTTGACATCAAGTTGGCTCCACTTACTTAGAAATATTAGACCCATCACGACCCAACCATACTGGGTCGTCAGTGCATCGTTAGTGCACGTTAGTGCATAAGACCTGAACGTTAGTGCTCCATTCCTAAGCGAGATATAACAATATGTTTGTACCTAATTATTTGTTAGTTGGTGGGGCCAACTTGACGTCAAGTTGCCCCCCCCCCCACAGTTTCTTTGTTATATCTCGCTTAGGAATGGAGCATTAAGGTTCGGGTCTTATGTACTAACGTGCACTAAGGAAGTACTTACGACCCAGTATGATTAGGCCGTAATGAGTCTAGAATTACCTTTTTCTTAGGGCTTATTTGATATCAAGTTGGCCCGACCCACGGTTTTCTCGTTATATCTCGCTTAGGAATGGAGCACTAACGTTCGGGTCTTATGCACTAACGATGCGCTAACGACCCAGTATGGTTGGGTCAGGATAGGTCTAATATTTCTTAGTGGGTGGGGCCAACTTCCCGTCAAGTTGGCCCCACCTACAGTTTTTCGTTATATTTCGCTTAGGAATGGAGCACTAACGTTCGGGTCTTATGCACTAACGTGCACTAACGATGCACTAACGACCCAGTATGATTGGGTCGGGATAAGTCTAATATTTTGTAGTGGGTTCGGCCAACTTGACGGACCTGCAAGTAATAGCCTCGGAGCACTTATTCTGTACTCTTTGCGATTAATTTGACGCTCATTGGCATTCTAAAAAGAAAATGATAACTTTTTATAACGCCTCCATTTGTTACTCCTCTTTTCCACCGTTTAGAAGGCGCGTTGCCAAAATAACGTTACAGATGTAAAACATTCATATATATTTTTACACTAATATTTCATATTAATTGTGTGAAAAAAATATATTCTGCAGTATGTCTCTGGTAAGTGCATTTATCATGGAGTTCTTTTAAAGTGATTTTAGAAGGGGACTTTAGCTCCATATCAGTCGCTGGTAGTATACATGCAAGTAACATTTGAGCACCAATTCTGTGACTTTTGCGATTAATATGAAAATAATTGACATTCCCAAAATAAAATCTACACTTTTTAACGACCACTATGCGCCCCCGACCACTGTTGCCAAAACAAAATTCCAGATCTTTAAAAATCATATATTTTTCTACGATAACTTAAAAAGCCTTAGCTAGTGAATTTAGTATTAAATCTCAGAATCTGAAAGTTTATATCATAGAGCTTATAAAAAATAGAGAGAGCCTAAGGTTGGTTTCTAGGCGAGGGGTGTGAAGCTGGTGGGGAGCAGAGGGAAATACGGTGCGCACACCGTTGCTAGCCAATACGACCCGGACGGAAATGTACGATAACGTATGTTCAAATACGATATTAACTTGTACGATCTGCTCGAAATGTACGATAATTCAGTAGACATTCAAGATAAATCATTTATGCTTTTTTTACAAGTGAAATTAGCATATAATGGAATACTTCATTAAAAATCTTCGTGCGGAGTGTAAGATACAAGAAGCAAAAATACGATAATTTAGAGTGCATTGGACTATCCTTATAATAGAAATGGTTGGAAACCATGTGCGTAGGACCGATAATGGCATAGTCTGTTTTTATATGACGTAATAATAATATCACGATAATTTAAAGGCGCATGTAATTTTTTAGCGTAGAAGTGCTATAAACATTAAACCTTTATAAACATATAAACCTTTAGGTGCCGACTTGTGCAGTATATCAATGTCGTTTAACGACGGGACCAATAAATAAATAAAAAATGCAGGTAGAAGTGGGAAAACATCGAGAAATCACGTTCCAGAGATGAACATTTACATGCGTAGTATGTTGCAGTACTATTTGTCTTTTAGGTTCTTCTTTAGTATGCGTCGGACGTTCAATTTGGAACCATATATGGAGCAGTCACAGGTGGTGTCTGTCAAAGGTGATGTGCATTGCGTAAAATGAAGAAAAATATCTAAACTGGCTTTTTCTAACCCGTCTTCGTTCGTTACCGCTTACTCGACATACTGTCCATAATTTTTGTAGGAAGACAACAATTGTTAATGGAAATATACGTCACTTTGACGTAACATTTGAATGAAACCTTTGTTCTGATGAAGTATCTTCATAATTTCGTGAGTTATATATAGTGTAAATCGAAGACATAGTCATGTTGTCGGCCTCTGTTTAGTATACGTCGGGTGTTCCTTGTGGAAACGTAAATAGAGTAGTGTCTGTTAAAGGTGATTTGCATCACATATAATAAAAGAAAAAATCGAACCTGCCTTTTTCTAACCCGTCGTCGCTCGCTATCGCTTACTCGACATACTGTCCTTGATTTTTATAACGAAACATCAATGGTGCCATGGAAATAAACAATCACTATGACGTAACATTACCATGATTCCGATTCATGAACATGTGACTTATTTCGTTCCGAAAAATCATGCCCGACGTAAGCTAAAGTATAAATAATACCATGTTGTCAATATGGGCTTTTATTAACATACGGGTTTAACATAGAATCTTTTCAGTATCTCAATAATGTGTTCTGTGCATCAAAATAGTCAATATTTATCTGGTAAACCAGAACATTGTAACGACCTTGAAGCTCCGTTCCATTGTATTTTATTTTAGACAGTTTTGTTTCGTTTATATTCAGCTTCAAAAGGGAAGGATTTTTACTGTGCTGATCTCAACCGACTGCATACACTGTGTCGTCCTTTATCATTGGTCGGGAATCAATGATTCGTTTCAGTTATGTGATTCTTTTCTATAGAGTGCTAAAATGTGAGAATTTAGGTATTTCTGGTTAGAAATCAGGATCTGTTAACAGTATTGTTTTATTCTTATTTCGATCATCATCGTAGGGCGTGTCCTTGTTCAGTAGAAGACGTCAACATGGCTAAAAAGTGAAGGTAGGCAACTGAACACTAATTTCCAAAAGTTAAATCTTATTAAAATTATTCGCATTATCGTTACCTGGTATTCAGTTGCCTGACAGGTAATGAGCATACGTATCTTGTTTAAATCCAAAAAGTATCTTCGCCGCTACCTGGTTAGAGGAGAAATAACAATTTGAAATCTTGGAACATATTTCGTCTATGTTTGCATAATTCTGGATACGTTAGTGAAGGAAGACATCTTCGTAATTTTGTGAAATTATTTTTATTGCGATTTTGGTCTCTCGAAACTAAATTTCCTTAACAATATTTGTTTTCGGTTGTCATTTAATACTTTGTTCGAGATGTTTAATTTCTCCTCTTTAATTTTTGATGTACCAGGTATAATTCTCAGCATGCAAAGCTAAGCTGGTACGGTGAACATGTATGTTTAAGTCTGTCTGTATGTTTAAGTTGCTGCGCTATACAATAGCTATGACTCGTAAACGTATTTCTCCCTCACCTCCTCATTACTTGAAATATTCTCACATTTGAGTTTTAGAGTGTTTTATTTAAACTTTTTAAATATGTTTTTCGCTACTTTTGCGAAAATATGTTAATTTCCGAAAACAATTTCACTATAGTTTATCCTTAGGTAAAGGTTTAATACCTACGTTCAGTGATAGAAGGCGTTAGTTTTATGTCGATCGTTAACATGTGAAAATTTTACTGTAGAATATTTACATAATTGACACGATCGTAAGACTTCTTTTGAATTAAACATGTGTAAAGAATTTAAACTATCATTACATAATTTTGTTCCAACATTGAACATTTTATTCCTACCTTGTCAGAAATATTTTTTTAAAAGTAAATTTTGTATTACCTAACCTAGAACAAAATGTTACTCTGTGTGTTCGTAGCTAAACCAAATACGTTACTTTACTGAAATAAACTATGAGTAAAAAGGGTTTATAAATTTTCATTGCGAAAGCTTTAATAAGTAGAAGTAAAGTCTATTTCACGAGACCTAAGAGTAAGTAACAACAAACCGCGCGCCACCCCGAATGTCTGATTTGTTGCGTGCCTTATCACGCAGTTAGATAAAGATAAAAATAGTTCTCATGAACATTCGCTAAAAGTCAACGTGATATTATTAGTTATTAACTTTAATGTTAATTTATAATACCAGGTGTATGCACAAGTTTTGACGTTTTTTTTTTTTTTTTTTGGTAAAGAAACACGTAATTTTCAAGGGAAATTAATTTTGTTTTATTCAAAATATTGGCCTTCGGCTTCTACACATTTCGCCCATCTTTCACGTAATTGATGCATAAAATGCCAGAAAAACTGCTTGTCTTTTGCGGCAAACCATTCGTCGAGCCATTTTCCAACTTCTTCGAAATTGCTGAAGTGCTGCTCTGCGAGCGCGTGCCCCATTGATGCGAAGAGGTGATAGTCAGATGGCGCCAGGTCTGGGGAGTACGGCGGGTGCGGAAGGATGTCCCATTCAAGCGATTTCAAGGTGTCTTTCACTGGTTTTGCTGTGTGAGACGGCGCATTGTCGTGTAACACAATCACTTTGTCATGTCTTCGGGCCCATTCCGGTCGTCTATCGATCAATGCATGATTTAAATTAATCATTTGTTGGCGATAGCGTTGTGCATTAACTGTTTCGCCGGGCTTCAAGAGTTCATAATACACAATACCGCTCTGGTCCCACCAGACACAAAGCATGGTCTTGCCGAAGCGATTTGGCCTTGGTGTTGAAGGACCGGCTTCGCCAGGTGAAAGCCACGATTTTTTCCGCTTCGGGTTTTCAAAATAAATCCATTTTTCGTCACCCGTCACAACTCGATACAGAAATGATTTTCTTTCGTGGCGTTGAAGTAGCATTTCACAAGTGACTTTGCGATTTTCCATTTGACGTTCATTCAAATCGTGTGGGACCCATTTACCCAGTTTATTGATCTTCCTCATTGCTCGTTAACGTCTGCTGATCGTTTCTTGTGACACATTTAATGCTTTTGCCGATTGCTGTTGAGTTTGATTTGGGTCATCCTCCAATAACACCTGCAATTGCTCGTTTTCGCACTTTTGTGGTCTACCAGAGCGCGCACTGTCTTTCACATTGAAATCAACACTTTTAAATTGTCGAAACCATGTCTCACATGTTCTAATCGATGGAGCGTGTTCACTATATGTTTCTACCAGCACACGATGACTTTCAACAGCCTTTCTCTCTTGATTAAATAAGAAAAGCAATGCGTGCCGCAAATGTTCTTTTTCAGGCACAAACTTCGACATGATCACTGAACGTTAAAACAAAGACGCTAGTGTTTGGCGGACTCAACTTGTGTGTGTTTGTAGTTTAATGTCAGACAAACAAAATGACGTATGTGTCAAATGAATACGCTGCGTACTTTTCGCTGGCGCCATCTCTTAGTTAAACCGGAAACTATTTATGTATACACCTGGTAAGCAGATAAAAATGTTTATCTAGGATGAATGCTGGTATTTGAAATCGGGAATTATATTGCCATTAACAGTAATGCCTTCCTGCCACATTGGTTTCACTCCTTCCCTTTCTTTGACCCATTCTCACTGTCACCAGCAGACGAGACTTGGCGTCCAAAAAGACAAGTAGCGGTCACATTCCAATCCCGTGGGAGGGGGATACATGCTTTGCCCTTTGTTTGAGTTCGACAGAGGCAAAACAGAAGGGAAAGGGAAAAATTTCTTAAGGTCTACAGAGTTACTAACAAATGGATAAAACAGGTGCTGTGTGGGGAGCGAAAATATCTCTGCCTACAAAAGCCAACCCGGTTGTAGATAGGGCGGATAAATACGCTTTCTAGTGCTACGGTTGTTTACCTTTACTTTCAAGTCTGGTAGAATAGACTTTAGCTCAATATTTAAGTTTTGAATAAGTTATGCGTTTCTCGAGTGACCTCGCTGAGAAGGTTCAGCTAGCCAGTGTCCTGTCTGAGTGTCATTGAAAATTGAGTCTTTACGAGTGTTACCCACTAGCCCATTTCAATGTGAAGTTTCATGTTCCTTTCTTTACCCTTCTTTAGGGAAGTAAATCCTCGGTTGGTGGAGTG
Organism: Lepisma saccharinum; assembly: GCA_022664845.1. Lineage (NCBI taxonomy): Eukaryota > Metazoa > Arthropoda > Insecta > Zygentoma > Lepismatidae > Lepisma > Lepisma saccharinum. The sequence goes on from JAGDQP010004817.1 coordinate 68,299, forward strand.
TGACGAGGTTTCGTTGGGACGCAATCGGAAGTGCATTTTATATGATCGACTCTTATGATGTTTCTGTACGGCGTTAGTACCCCCTTTTCTCTGGGTTGTCAGAGAAGGTTCCAGCAAGTGGCGACTGTAATTGTTGGCTCTTGCGCTGTTCTGGCAGTCACCTACTTGTTCTGAAGAGGTTTTGCTTATCACATACATATCAAATTTCAATGTAAACGAATCTTAGAAAATATTGCGAAAAATGGATTCCTTTGTGTTATGTAATTTCAGTTGACCTTAATGTGAGAACAGAACCCACGACAGGTCACAGCGAGTTCCAGTTTTTTTTAACTAACTTAATCTATTGCCTAATCTACTGAAAATTTATACGGGATAAATGATCAAAAACTTTCATTGCATGGGCTGGATAGGATTATTCGTCTCTAACAATTAACTACCGTATTGGCCCGAATCTAAGCCACACCCGAGTATAAGCCGCATCCTTAATTTTGGGGGGAAAAGGAGAAAAAAAAGAAAAATTCAGTGCAGAGAAATTTATCTGTCACATTACCCATTTACAAAACTGTTTACACTATAGGGTCACTCTTAAACCCATTTTTCTGTTTACACTATAGGGTCACTCTTGAACACATTTTTCTGTTTACCCTAGAGGGTCACTTTTGAACACATTTTTCTTCAGTTACCGTATAGTGTGGGTAAATCACAAAAAATACCGGTACAACTAATCAGAGTCTTCTCCTCTGTCACTGCTAACTTCACTACTACCGGTACCGGTATTTGTTTCATCACCGCCACTACTGGTACCATCATTCTCCTCCCAAAGTACGTCGTCTTCACTTCTCATTTCAAAATGAGAAAATTAGCAACGTGCGCTACGTTTCAAGTTTCTATTACATGTGAAAATTTATCGGCCGCGCAAATAATCTGCACCTTAAATTTTCATGTGCGAAATTTGAAAAATAAACGCGGCTTATATTCGTGCCAATACGGTAAATATTCTATCAATGTGCTGAATATAGAATCAGTATGTAAAATACAACTATTAAGGTGCCCTCACGTTAAACAGTCTGAAGTTAGTTTCGAGATGACTTTTACCATGTTCACTTACCAATGAGTGTAAAGTTTTTCTAAATAAAATTTTCGAGCTTTTAGATTAATTTCAATCAAGTTAAATGTGGTCGATGTTCGATCACCTAGAGATCCTTAGTGGCACAAGTGTGTAGGTACCGTCACAGCTTCTTCGGTTCAGTGGTTTGAGAATACAAGGTTATAATCGTATGACGAACGAGGTTTAGTTGCAGGCTTCCGTGTTGATATAGCGGGTTAGATTTTGAGGAAGTGTATAAAGCACCTTAAAATGGAACTTTCATATGTAGTGTCAATTATAGAATTCCAACCTGAGATGCCAATAGTTGGATCTAATACCTGGTCTAATAGTTGCTGTTTTTAATGCATCCGAGTGTTGCGGAGTAGTGAGTTCAGATAGGGAGAAGTGAATGTTTAAAAATGAGGTAGGATTACGCTTTTGCCAGCTTCTTGAACTGAATAAGCCGTGAATTGTGCTTGACCACTGAGGTTCCGTGTCTTACTTTTCGCCCTTATTCAGCGCTGTGATGAGATCCTTTCTGCGCATGTTTTAATGTTCTTTCACTGAATTGGGAATGGGTACAAAGTAGCGTAGCAGCTAGTTTTTCACTGCTACTTTGGCTAATTTTACTATCACTGCTACGACTGACGAAGAGTACAATACAGACCAATACAGGCGAGTACCTTCCCTGTTAAGTAAATAGTGTTTTGTTTTATTCTCGGATTATGTCAGCCACCATATTTCCTGTAACTACCTACACGTGACATTCTAACTCAGTGATTCTGTCAGACCCCCTGTGAGGGTTGTCCCCCAAATTCTCGCCCGTACGCCAACTTTAAAAATATTTTTGTCAAAAATAGAAATCGTGCAAACCAGCACTTCCACTCTACAAATTTTGACTTTACCCTCCCCAATTGAAAGTAGAATCTCCCTTGCAGAATCTCTATTGTAACTACAGATAGCATTCCAATTTCCTATATCCATTTTAATGTTTATAATACACAAAGCAAGTTGATCGTAGTTGATATTTATAATTTATATAATCTTTTAATTTTAGATGTTGAAAATGTAAAAAAAAAAAAAAAAAAAATACTGCGAGGAATATGAAGATAAGGAAAAACCTCAGTGCAGCACCACATGTTCCTGTAAAATTAGCCAACGAAATTCTTGCAAAAGTGAAGGTGCACTTGGATGCATCGCTTGAATATAAATTTAATTGTGTATTTTATAGGGCTAAAACTTCAGAATCAGAAGGCATTGTTGCTCATGACGTGTTTATATTGTCCTACGGTGAGATAATTACACTTTCACCAACGTGTGTATATCATTTATAGAAGATATTTGTTAATTACTGCAATAACTTGATCACGCCTAACATTAAAAGGAGTTTTCATTATGTTTAACACTCGATATTTTCCCTTCCTTTTTTTATCTGTTTGGATGTGATCCACATTGTAACGCATTGTAGAAAGACTTCTTTTTGGTTGAATAAATTGTTATTAAGTAAAAAACATTATTGTCAGGTTGATTTAAGAAAACACGCGAAGCACGAGCGAGAGGTACCAGTGGTCGACCCTCCTGTAAACAGTGCTATTAGAGGCACGAGACCAAAACAAGTCCCATGGGAGAAGCATTGCTGGCTCGAGTCCTGCTCACATGAGCTTTAAATGTGGTTTTCTATGTGTTTCCTCAATCGCAAAAGACGAATGCTATTACTTTCAATCGAAGCCCTAATTAAAACATTCCCCTTCATACCAGGAAAGTTTTCGCCGAGGAACGTCATCCCTCCAACTTCTCACTTTCAGCTGTACCTGTTCAGGAAAAACACGGAAAATATTCTTGATAAGTTCAACTGAATCTGGTTGCTTTTACTAGGAATTTTCTAGTTAGTTTTATCATGTGAATATTGGAATTTTACCTGTATAAAATATCATAGCCTCTAAAATAGCAGAGAGAGGAGGAGGGGATGACGGTGAGGTTTTCAGAGCCGAAATGGGTGTTGGACAAAACTCATTGCACGTAATCATTATTTGAATCTGGAAATTAACTTGACATGTTGATGCAATTAGCTGTGTAAAAGCAAAGAAAAATATATGTACACAAAATTGTAATATAAACAGCTTAAGACTTATCTAGTTGCGGTACAGGGGCGCAAAATATACTTAGGCATTTGGCGTGTATACAAATACAATAAAAAAATCGTAAAAGGTGTTTTATTACTGCTTTCCTTACTGGTTATTACATTAAGAATTGTCTGTTATTTTCTTCTTGAACAAAAAAAAAAAAAAATTGTGTATTAGTCCAACTGTAATTATGAAGTTCTGCAAGCTGTAAATAAGTTGTCTTCAAATTACAATAAGCAAAACATCCCTTTCAAATAATCAGAAAATATCATTTTTGTCTATCAAGCGATATGATGTATCCTGCCAAAAAGCACCTTGTTAAATAGCGTATACTCTATATTTCCGTGTTGCAAAAAACATGTATACCATGTAACTAATCTAAGGTTTCATTTCACTGCTCTTGTAAATGACGAGCGATCCTGTTGCTTTTAATATTGTTTTTAATTTTGAATTAAATCACCTCAGTTCTTGATTTATCAAGCTTCTCAAGCAGATCTTTATTAGCTTTACACTGTAAAAGGCTCTTTCACGACAAACATGGGTTATTGATAATGTTAATAGATATGAAGAGTACAGGGGTAGAAGGGTGTCCATATTTTAAAATTAAGTTTGCATTTGCAATAAGTGTCACTCACAATAACTCTCTAGGATTGAATATGTAGGAGCAGCAATGAAATTTCGTGCAACAGTGAAAATACATCAGACATATACGGAGGTAGTACTGCCATCTTTTGTTGGAGATCGTTGCTTTAGATTATCCTTAAACCAAACGTTCAATTTATATGCTATTTATGTGAGAAGATGCTCTGGCCCGCAAATATAGTGCTAAATTATAATGTGACCCATGGGGAAAACAAGGCCAACAACATAACTGATTTTGCTGATAAAATGAATTACGCTTCTTAGTTAACATGACAGTGGGTTACACTTGCGAAGATTTCAAAGAGTGAAACAAATTCGCAGCCAGCAGCTAGCGGCACAGTATGACTCTTTAAACTGGACGGTGGTCCAGTACATGCCTACTCAGATTCACAGTTTAGACAATTATGCAAACCAAATTACTTTGTACTCTTAACGTATTCCGTTACAATCATTCTACGATGCTTTTCCAATAACCAATGAAGCTGGAAAACAAAAATATCGGGAAAATTAAGTTCTTTTTTCGAATATTCTTGAAATACGAAATTATTCTCATTTTCGTGAATAACGTTACTGCACATATCCATTGAGTCAGCTGACTAGTTTGTCTGTACAACCTGCTTTACTGGAAATGAAACCCAAGTCAATATTGACTGGAAATGAAGTCGAAAAACAAACCCAATGGATAAGAGCTTTCGTATATCGCCTCGACTTCGTATCCATACAACACACATATCTACTGTAATTTGTTCGGAATCTACTTTAAAATAACGACCAGTTCTTGAGGTGTCATCTCCAGTCAATTGAAATCAGTGCCAAACCATAATTATTTCACCTTGTCGAGAATCTTCAGGTCATACACCTGACTTTGTGCATATCAGTACTCATCCCATCACCCTAATCTAGAACAGGACCGAAAATTTCTTTAGCATCTCTTAAATATTGTTTAAAGTAAAATATTTTTTTGGAAAATTTCTAGCAGCACATTTAAGAATATCTTTAAATGTTTCAGGGCGATTCTCTGGCAAGTGGTCCATTGTTAGTGAATTTTCAAAATTGATTTGAAACTATGATGTCTGTTTTTCTATCAAGGAACAGTGGAACTATATTATACTGAAACATTTTTTTTTTTTAATGTAAAATATTCTGGGCACCGCTTTACCTTGGTTCTTCGTACTCCCTTACTCCCCGCTACAAGTATGCAAGACTGACACAACAATCAAACAGGTAATTAAAAATGTACCTCGGGGCAGGTTTTAAATTCAACGCTCTGTACTTCAGACATAAACGACCTAACCTAAGCTTCACTGTTACTAAGATTCAACTACATCTTAACGAAATCATTGTCGATACCACTAATTTAACTTCTAATTTATTTTCAATTAAAAATAATGAAGTCAACATATAATTACAGATCAAATAACAATGTGTGAGGGGAAGGGCGTAAGCCATAGTGCTGTTACCGCCCATAAAAATCATTTTCTCTTATCTTAACAATGTGTGAACTGATTTCCAAATTCAAAAATTTGATGTGCTCTTGATATCAAAACAAGTAATATGCTTCAGGCACTACTTAATCATAAATAACTAGCGAATATTAATCAACAAAAATCCAAATATGCACGTTTGAGCCCATAAACTGTTGTAAAAATTATAGATTTTGATAAAAGTCATATTTTGGCATATGCTTAAGAAGAGATTCTGCTGTAAAACTTACACGATGGTCATATTAAATTACAATAGCTTGATAGATGTACTTAAGCGAAAATAATTTTCTGTTAATTAAAATTTCTACTGTTTGGTTTTGTCCATAAACACTTTTTAAACAGCAATTTCTTCACTAAAACAAAACATCGTTTCATAATACATTTATTAATAAGGAAAAATTAACTCAGAAATGATCTTTGTACTAGATTGATAATTAAACGGAAAGTGTTTATGTTAACAAAGACAGTTTCAATTTGCATGCACTGATTTTACAGCACACGCCGGAAAAAGCAATACTGAATTTAAGAGAAAATGCTTTTTTTAAGCCCCTAATCTGATTACCCGACAAATTTTCTATTATGTCTATGTTCCAATCTGATGGGCATATGATTGGTATATTTGTAGCTGAAGCTTGAGTTAAGCATCTAAAGTTTCTGAATTGAAGCTCGAATTGTTCTTTTAACAGCATTTCTTGTACGTAGATACGCTACATTGCCCATCTTCTCTCCCAAGTTAGCTGGATTTCCTATTAAAGTTTTCACGGTCACCCAAGATCCTCTATTTTGGTTTCCGAATTCATTTTCGAAGCCACTCTCTTCGAAACATCGAGCGTCATGGTATGATCCTGGTGTCGAAAAGTGATATCTTGTATTTTCAGTTCGAGACAACAGGCAATCTGAAATGAAACACAAACAGTATTAATATATACGAATATAAAATATTGCAGTCATTAACAGACGAACTAAAAATATTCTTAACTTCGAAAAGATTAATGCTACATATTTGCTACAAAATTCACTAGTAGAACGCGGAGCAAGCGAAGACGTGTTAATAAAGCCACATTACACAATTCTTTCTTCTTGTACAATGCACATGACGTATAACATGTGCTAATAGTTCCACTTCATTTTTGGATCCTTCACTTTTATTTCCTACTTCCATGACATAAAACCTTGTTTAATTTAGCGGTCCAACAGTTCCACATACATTCCAAACATTACATTTCCTGGCTACCATAAACTACAGTTATCCAATAGCTCTGATTACAAGTAAGTCCTTTATATTAAGTTACAAAATTCAGTTTCACCCTTGCTCTTTCAAGTTCACGAACACTGAAATCAGCCTGGAGCTGTTCTCCGGAATTAATGGACAACCTAATTTAAGGTAAGCCTTGTCAATCCAACCAAAACTACCTTAAGTAGCTTTACTAAAGTCTAATTGAGATCAACTCAAAAATGTAAAATTTACAAAATAAGTATAATGTTCGCAATATGTGTGCAAGTCTTAGAAAACAAAATATAACGAAGTTCCAAGTCATGGAAAATTTTAAAGTATGTTTGAATTAATCGCTACTTCCTCGTTGGGTCGAGCACAGAGAGTGAATATTAAATGTAGTTTGCATCGCGTATAATAAAGATATAATCGAACCTCACTTTAACTCACCACGTTTCACCCTCTACTGTGTGTCTGTGACTTTTGTGGCAAACTACAAGCCATTCATAACACGAACTTAGAAGTTTGCTTCCGCATGCCGAGGTCTTTGTATCTGTTGATGAATTCCAAGACAAAAATAATGAAATGTAAATTGTAGAGCAATTTTCACAGTAGTTGTATGCTCTTTATTTGAATATTGTTTTAATTTACTCATTACAAAAATATTGATCTTGTTTATGCAGTACAGTTATAGTAGTGATAATTTTTCAGTCTTCGAATGTGTCTACTCTATTTAAAGAAAATTAACAATGAAAGTAATGTGGTTATCGAGTTTAATCAAAATGTAAAGATTTCTCACTTAACCAGAGGGAAATATAAAGTTTCGCATCACAGGGTAAAAGTCGAGTTTAACCAAGTACCTCAATTAGTGACCGTGGGAACGTAGAGGTTAAGTAAGGTTAGGTACGGTTATGTATTTTTACATTTTCGTTTGTTTATTTAAAAATACTGTAAAGATACATAACCACACCTAACCTACCTAACCTCCACGTTCCCATGGTCACTAATTAAGGCAAAGTCGGGTTTAACCGAGTACTCGGTTAAACTCGACTTTTACCCATCATAGTACGCCATTTCTAAAATACTTCATGATGTTATCAACAAACGAAAATATGCTTCTTTCGTTTTCTTTTTAACATTGGTGTGTTGAAAACTAATACTACCGGATGCTCTTTGGATACTCCCACGGAAGAGAAATCACGATGTTGAACACATTATTTTGGATCTGATTACGAAGGACTAGAGACGTTAAGATCAGTTAAAGATTACTTAAATTAATTAATATAAGTTAAAAGAATCCACTCTAACCTAATCTAATGTTCACTGTTTTCAACGATACGGGGGAGTATCTAAAGCGCAGCGAACTATCCTCTCTCAACAAAATAGTTTCCCAGTGTAAACTTCGTTGTCGCGGAAAAGATTCAATTTGTTACAAATTGCAGTTCTCATCCTTACCTACGAGTTTCAAGGGTACTGCATACAGTCGAATAGTGAATAAATATAAATGATATCTATCAACAGTAGTATAATGGATTTAATGCTATACACCGTATGTTATCCTTATTACTTCTCTACAGTCTTAGATCTTCCAATACTGATATTCGTTATTTAAGCATCACTAATTATTATGTCATTCACTAAGTTAATTAATACTACACTTTCCTTACTTTATCAGTATTAAATAGCTTCAACCATTTACATCAATTGTCTTTACTAATTTAAGATGCTCGTTGGATACTTCCCCGAAAGACAAATTACCACGTTCAATACAGTATGACAGATCTGATTTCGAAGGATTAAAGTCATTATGACCAGTTGAAGATAACTTAAACTAGATTAAACTAACCCAATCTTACCTAACCAAACTTTCAACGTTTTTAAAGTTTGCAGAGTAGCCCTGAACTCCCTGAAGAAATATTCCCAACTGTCACACATTCCATTCCCCGCTACTTGAAACAATGAATCGGAACTATGAACCGTCTACGCGTTAAACTATACTTTTATCCACCACGCTAAAAGAGAAGTGTGGACTGTACTTTGAATACTACTATGGTTCATTACAAATAGCGTAGTGTAAATTAGATCAGAAATTTATTTTCCAAACACTTTACTGAACTAATTATTTTGCCCTTCGAACTACACATAGATTTTGCTTCTGCAGTAAGCATTAACGCATTTCGGAAAGTACAAGGCGTATTAACTTGAATTAAAGTGCGTAATTAGAGAGAACATTCCGTAATAATACAAAGATTATCGTATATACAGGAAAACATATATTTCAAATTTCCCTTTGATAGCTACGGTAGTAAATTTATTTGACCTTACGTCTTCGTTTCGTCCCTTAATTTCTGCTTCAAAAATGATTATAACTTCGAGTGGAAAATTCTGCACCCATCACTTTGTACACTCTTGCTGAATTCCTTGAATCTGCTTTCACAATTCCAAAGTCGATCGTGTTTACCTCTTATAAATAAATGCTCTCAACACACAAAAGAAATATAATGTAAATATTTACTGTCTTGTAATTCCATCTTTACTAGTAGAACGATAGCAGACTACATCCGTTTTGGACATCTGTGGCATTGACCAATGAAATTGCGTTTGTTTTTGCGGGAAATTTTGGCACCCGGTCCTACAAACATGGCCGCCATGAACATAAAAAACGGCTTCACTTTGATGACGTAGGACTCTCTCTAAGTTTTATCTGCTCTAGGGTTTATATCAATAAAATCTAAACAGAAAAGAGTTTCGGACAAGGTGCAATACGAGGGTATACTTGCCAACAATGTCCAAGAGTCTTGTAAGCTCCTTGCCTCTTAGGGCTGATTTACATGCAAGCTTGCGTTGCTTGCTTTGCGAGCGTATTGGGTGAGTAGCCAATTGAAACACGTGTTTTATTGCGTGTTCTACGTACTACGTAATAAAACACGTGATTCGATTCACTGCTCACCCAAATCGCACGCAAAGCAAGCAACGCAAGCTAGCATATAAATCAAGCATTTTATACTAGTCATACAAATCTTGCATCAAGTGATAATGACTAGAGGGCGGATCTTGCACATTTCTGTTTTGATGAATATTTCATAATCTGCATGATTAACAATTCGATTTAGGCTGTTTACAATTAAATTATGGGGATTTTATTGTGCATATAATAAGCCCATAGTCAGAACTAGATTTGAGGACGGGCAAACAATTTTACAGGTGGGGCAACAATACAGAGTGTTCCAGAATAAGTGGGATCTATTGCGTGAGGTGATTTTTTGGACCATATAGATGAAATATGTTCATATGAAGCATAAGCCTAAAGTTGAAAGTTTGTCAGCTAGATGTATGGTGGTGAATATAGATGGAAGGACTACGTACTGTGTACAATTATATCACAGAGACAGTGTTGGTATAATGTAATTGCATACACTGTAGTATCACTGCACCCGCGGTACTACGACAAATGTTCGAAGTCCCTGCCGTTGGCCTGGAGTCACTCAAGCCGGGAATGTTTTCAATAAGCGTGAACACCGCTTGAATGCGTTCGTGTAACGCATAGTAGGCAAGTCAAGGACTGGCGCCTCGTACACGATCAATTTGACACGTCCCCAGAGATAGTGATAGAGAGGGAGAGGTCAGGAGAGATGGGTGGCCAGGCAATTGGCGGGTATGCCGCATTGTGCATGTACCACATGGTCCTCCTCATCCCAAATGGTTTATTCTCTATGAACATAGGGATATCGTTTTCGAGGAATTGGATGTACATAAGGTCCGATCATTTGGTCACCGATGAAACCCGCCCAGACATTCAGGAGAAAACATGCTGGTGCTGGGCCACCACCCTGGCATACAAATTATCCTCTGCCCATACGTGTTGGCGTTTGAACCTGTCCTGTAGTGATATAGAGCATCACTATTAAGTGGGATGCATTAGCCACTGAGGACAATTTTATTGCTACCTTCTGCAATGACATATCCATCCTGTATTCCCTCAGATGCACGAAAAATGTGCTTTTTCATTATTCATATCTTCAGAGCCATCTAGTGGGTAAAATATCTACTTTAGACCTATATTTCACGTGAGCACATTTCGTCTATATGACCCATAGAATCACCTCCCGCAATAGTTCCCCCTTATTCTGGGGCACCCTGTACGTATAGCTTTTTCAATTAACTCATGTATCTTTACGCAGTAAAAATTAGTAAAAGAACAATAATATTGTTTTAGAAATGAAATACACCCATTTCTGTTTGTTTATAAAGCAAGAAAAGATAATGTAATACTTTATTATAAATTAAATAATTATATATTTCCCTTTCACTTAAATCCCATCTGTAACCAAGAGTACCTAATCAAATAATTTGTAGAAATCGTCTCGATAATAATAAAATATTTCATACTTTTACGTTTTGCTTTTCTTGTCTCTGTTCTTAATGCCTACTTTTATGGTTTTCTTCATCTAGCATGATATGTTGAGCTTTGACTCGAATTTAGTCTACTTTCTCATAAAACGAATTATAGAAATACCAGTTTTGATCACGAATTCCAGCTCTTGGACTACATTTAGGAGTCTTCAAAATTTCATCCGCGGAACGTAGAAGCCCTAATAGTAGTTTTGCATAAAACAAGACAGAAATCAAACTATAAAGAAAGCATGACTACTTTTATACTCACATTTTTCATGTCATACTCACCGAATATGTTATCGTTGTACTAAGAAAGAAACCAATTTTTTAAATATTTGATACATTTTTCTCCAGTGTTCGATTTGCCGGGAAGATGCCGGAGATTTATCCTGGTGCGTAAGGATTTTATCCCCGGGAGTTGATTCCGAATATCATCCCAAACAGGGATAAAACCTTTGTATTTCTACCCAGACAGGTAATAGGTTTAAACTTACCAAAAACCACTAGCTTTACTAATTTATAACAAATCGAACACTGCCGCTCTCGGTGTTTCTCCCTGTTCTGAAATGCCTTCTGGAACTCCAGTTATGGAATGGCCTAGAGGACCTATAGCGATTTCTCCATCATTTCCTCTATGCTCTGGAATATGCCACCGTTGGGGGATGATTTCAACTTAGGAAGTGAAAGAAGCCGGCTGGTGACAAATCAGGGAAGTTGGCCGGTTTTGGGACGACAGGTGTCTGGTGCTTTAGTTCAAATCCATTTCTAACTCGAGGCTTGTCTACCGATCTTTATAGTGAAAATTGAAGACGGGCGATTAAAGTGACGGTATTGTTAAGGTAAGTCTATTTTGTAAATGTATTTACTTACTAAAATATTTAAATTTGCTTTTATTTATTTATTTTCTCTTGTCTCCAATTTATGCTTGTAAGAAACATATCTTTGGTTGTGTTTCGCATTAAAGTGTCACATTGTGACTTAAGTTACAGGAAAAGAGGAGAAAAGGCATAGTTTCTACCTTGGCAATACTGAATGGTAATTTATCATTTTTACGTTGGCTATCTTCTATCAAAGAAGGTCTCAGCATTTTTATATCATATAGAGTACTCACATAACTAAAACAAATCATTGCTGTATTGCATGCAATACATAATAATATATACATAGACTAAAAGAGACACTTATTCATAGCAAATTTCTTAATAAAAAACAATTGGAGTTTTTCCTTTTAAGCTTTTATAAAAAGAAAGGTTTGCGTAAAGACTCATTGCTCTAGCTTAGCGAAAAAAATGAATTAAAACTTAAGTAAAAATGTGCCTTCTATGTTTATTACTTTCATAATGAAAAACTTTGATGTAAATATATCAGTACAAAAAGCCCGTTTGGGGCAAAAGAAAGAGTGACGCAAGAATTCTACTCACAAAAGAAGTGATATCTATTTTGCGAGTGACTTTCTTTGTGTCACTATGGAGGAAGGATACTGTCTCTAAATTTTATTACAAAGGCAATACTTTCGCCACAGTGACACAAAGAAAGTCACTCGCAAAATAGATATCACTTCTTTTGTGAGTAGAATTCTTGCGTCATTCTTCCTTTTACCCCAAACGGGGTTTTTGTACTGATATCACTTATTTTGTAAAGGTGCCTATAAAAAAAGATTTAAAAAATACAGTAATTTGAATTAAAAGCTTTTTTTAAAAAAGAGAAAATATTGTGTTCCTCGGGGTTTTAACTTCCGCACTTACACAATTTTCTTTTTTAAAAAAAAAAAACGACCGAGATTTGACCCCGCGAACCCACTCGGCGGAGTCAAGAACGTTAATTATTAGGCTACCGAGGCTTCGCGCTTGCAGTGATGGAAACAGATATTTATTGGAAGCGGACGGTGGTCTACAAGGTCTTGTAACAAAGAAAAGTATTTCCTGCTTCTAAACGTGATTTATAGCATTCTGAGTATATTGCAACAAGTCATTAAATGTTGAATGATTTTGTTGAAGACTATTGCCTATAAAGCACAGTTTGTTTCAGTTAAAGGACGAGGTGGATAACCGATAATGTGTAGCATTTTTTCTCATAGCAACAAGGGGCAGGATGCAATCCCGCGCAAAACATGCATTTATATTCTTGACAGAAAGTACATTTTAAATTACTCACCATGGGAACGTGGAGATTAGATAAAATTAGGTACGGTCATGTATCTTTACATTTTTCTCCTTTATGTCATGCCCAGATGAGTGGAGCAGTGGCAAAGAGTGTTACTCCGTACGGGCTCGTATTTAAAAAGTGGCACGTGTCACTATAGCGGAAGGATACAAGATCGATTTTGCTCCATATCTCGAAAACCGTAACTCCTTTCAAAATTCTAAGCTTGAATTTATCCCCATTTTCATGGGGGCCCGCAATGGACCCCTAAAACTCCCCGGTACCACCCATTTGAGGCTAAAACAAAAAGACACACAGAATGACGGACATACCTTTCTATTATTTGTGAAAATTTTGTGATTCGGTTTAAAAAGTTGTAACTTTTGAATCGCTCCACCGATTTTAACGTATGACACACCGTTTGAAATGTATTGAAGCGTAGAATAAGATCCAGTAAGTTACGGCCGCCTATATGATCTGGGGTCAGTGCTATCCTTAAAAATGTGAATTTTTTATATATTTTTCAAAGCGCCTTAGGGGGTCCCAAGGAGATCCTACCGACCCATTTTTTTTTCCTGTGTCTTAGTATTGGGAAGAGCTTTCAAATGTAAGTTCAAGCATCAAAACTGGACTTATACTTCGGTAGATCCAAAACTAACTGTATACTATCTGAGTGTCACTAACAGTGTCCTTTGCCAGCGTCACTCGATGAACTGCCGTTTTTCATGATATTTCTCTAAAATGAGGACATTGTTTAAAATATAGAAAAAAGTAATACCTCAAACCAAATCGATAATTGATTCATAAGTAAGTGGGGGAAATATGGAAAGCATTGCATTTCCTCCAATGCTTAGACAAATCAGTATTCCTTTAAAGTCGGGGATAACTCGACTGTTCTTTCGAATCATCACTCGAAGGAGCTACAAGTGATTGAAAAAATTCATGCTGTTTAGAAAACTTCTCCATTATATATATCAATATAATAAATCACAGCCATATTCAATCCACTATTGGATGAGGTCTCTCCCTGAAGGGAGGAGTTGGTCTACTGCTCCCACGCTGACCAGACGGGTTGGGAGAGGA
>JAGDQP010004818.1:0-82465 GCA_022664845.1 Lepisma saccharinum
TTGTCTTGTTATTCTAACATGTAAGTATCCTTTTCATCTTCCTTTTACCATCTTAGCAAAACGTAAGGTTTTATACAAGACTTTTAGGTCCCTTAGTAGCGAAGGTATAGCAAAAGGGATCTTTTAATCCTGCTCATGGTGTTCGTCCGTGTCCAGAAATGAAATCTCAGGAACTACAAGGTGTAGAAACGTGCTTGAAGTGTCGTTGGAAAGGTCTTGACTAGTTCAGAGATGCCGGAACAAACTTCAATATATGCGAGTTTTTGCACCATTACATTCATGGAAAAGATTCTCGGTTTTTCTGCTATAAGGTTCGGTATATTTTACAAGAGCACTGTGTTATATGCATTTTACCTGTAAGAATGTTTTCGTAGTTGCACCTTGTTAGGTGGAATATTAATGATTTTCTTATCTTTACAGGAGATTTGACAGATGCAAAATCAGAGAATAATATGGGCTCGAGACAATATGTGGAGGAGTGGGAGTACTATAAGAATATTTTAGAAGAATGTAAAGTTACAGAGAAAACATTTTGGCTTGATATCAGGGGTAATCATGGTACGCAAATTAATCTATTCTTTTTATTATTATTTTTTGTGTTGTATTAGCACGGAGAAAACTGGCACACATTGAATAGTTTGCTCCGAGATGGCCCATGGGGAAGGGCGGGGGGGGGGGATTATTGATTGTGTTGATTATCTTATTCTACCCTTGTTTTTTGTATACGTTTACACAAGTCAAATTTAAATTAATATCTTTTACAAAATTGCACATGTGATCGACATGTATTGAGCATTCCAATTTCATTATCAACTATTACATGTGTTTCTATCTTTTCACACTTTCTCTTCCATATACCCTTCCCCCAAACCAATCAAATACCTCCTTCTCTAATGATGTCCATGATTTTCGATTTATTTGACCATCATATGACACGTCTTGTTTTAACAGGAATCCCATTGTCTCTATCAATACTCTGGTAGTACTAATCAGTAATGGCATTATCATATTAACACGTATTATTATGTTTAGGATGTACGAATGTACTTGATCATCATCAATATAATGATCACCATGATAAAAAAGCCTTACCAGGCGATTATAATCAAAGAATTAAATCACCTCAGAGGTACTCAATAACAATAGAAGAAACAAATAAAAAGATCTATGCAGTATCCCTGAGTGAGACCATCCTTACTCTTCCATAATACTTGGCATTCTTTCCTAAATAGAAAGTGGAAGCATCTAAAGGCAGCGAAAAAAGTTTTCCCTACTGCAACTGGGCTGATTTTGCCCCCTGACACACATTGATTACAGAAAATGGTAATATCCTTTAAGGCCTTTAGTGTGTTGTCAATATGTATAATAAATTGAAACCAATTAAATTGGTAAATGGATATAGATAGCTTTAATGAAATCATGTGTTATCGCTGACTACTGGTCAGCACCGAGACGGCAGCGTAGAGTCAAGCCTTAATCACGCTGGCCGTACTGACTTAAGATTCTCTCTTTTCTACTGCTCTCAGTCACATGTTTCCCTCGGTCTAACTGGCCTTTTCGTTCTTCCACGGAGAGTAAATGCAAAAGATGAACTGTAGCCCATGATGCTGCAACACCCACAAATGCTACTATTTTAAGTTGTGTATTAAAAATAGTAAAAATGGTGAACGTATCCCTTGTGCGATGCGCTTGCGCCGTTCGGGTAGCGCTCCACATATTTTCGACCTACGACAGAAAGTGAGGTGGGGTCTCACATTCGACCACCTTAATCTTCCAAGGACGGTCTAGTACTCAGTTTGATAGCAGTCTTGAGTGCACATCAAGCGTCAGGCATAGGAGCATTGAAGAAAGTTTTCATGGTCCTGGCCAGGATTTGAACCCGGGCTGTTCGATTCGCAATCAGGCGCTACCACCTCAGCCACGGCGACTAATCTTTAAGTTGTCCATAAAGCAATTAAGATAATGTTCAGTTGTTTGTAGATTTTGTCAGTAGAAGTGACATGTCACCGAAAATAGAAATTACAGTATATAACACACTATTATAGTTGAAGTAAGCACCCCTATCTGGACTTTTTGTATCTTAACATGAAAATGATATTTTAATTCAATTACATGTGGTACTTTTTTCTTTTACTAAAAACAAAAGAAAGTAAGTGTATCCTTCTCAAGCTTTCACATTCCAATCTACAGATGTGATTTGTATTGAGTGTAAATTGAAGGATATAAAATAAATGTCTGTATATAATAGTCCAGGGGTTTTAATTGATCTTCCCGAGTTCAAATTCGTTGGAATCCATTAAATACAAAAGTTCGGAGTTCACTCACACTAAAACTGCATCTCAGGCCTAACTCTCACACTCGTTTATGACTTCGGACTGAGATTTTCTATATTTTCCTCAGTTTCACCAGGCAAAATCTGGGATAGTACTTCAACTAAGTCCCTGGCCACTTCCTTTCTCATCAATATTCCTATAAGAGTGGTCGCCGAGGGAAGTCAGCCCTCAGACGTAACGGACTTAAGCCGAAGTCGCCGTTCGCTCCCTCTCCCAAAAGAAAAACATTCGATGATTATCATATTTATTGTTCAGCACTGTGACTGTATTATATGATAAGCTTTCCTGTGTGTTATAAGTATATGAGTACTTACTTCTTTCTTGTTATATTTTGTTAATAGTAATAACCATTTGTCTTCTTAACATTTGCGTGTCAATCGATTCTGTAAATATTTTGGTTCGCCAGTCTAGGTCGGTAAGTACTAGCACCCGGTCAACTCCGTAATCCAGACCTAAAGTCGTTGCGTACGGATGTCACTGCCTAGTAAAGAGATGACACAGGTTTAAACTCCGACTTCACCGGCCATCTTGACAGGGTTTTTTGTTTGTTTTCGTTAGATGTATCGTCCCACCAGATAAATGCCTAGAATATACCTAGAAGATATTATGGATCGAGGAATACAAAGTATAACCGGGTGTCCAGCGGTCTGGAAAACCTGGTAAAGTCAGGGAACTTTCTTCAAATCAGAGAAAAAGTAAGTAATTTTAGGATTTCTTCGTATTCTGCCCAATTTGTAGATGTTCCTACCAATGGAGAGAAGGGTGTTGCACATACTTGCAGGAATTTGTATTCAAGCTACAAACGGTCGGCCACCCCTTACTTTTAACCTAACCAAAAGTATTTCTTACGTTGACCCTGCTATTGCTTGTGGAAGGTAAAGTTAATCTTTCTTTTTTTCCTTAATTTAAGGTGTTGATGACAATCTGAAAAATGTGATTTTAGTCTGGAAAACTCGGAAGAGTCAGAGAATTTTTCTGTTACTAATCGGTGGACACCCTTGTAACCAACTCAAGAAATTCTTCCACACTATAGCTTCGTGTGGCAGCAGTATCGGCTCGCTCCTGCTGCCATTACTTCCAACCTAGATAGTACTACTAGCTGTTTGAGTTTTGAGCGCCGTTGCTGTTAGACTCATCGATGGAGAAGAAGGAAAATCTCTCAGCATGTATAACAAGAACAACATCTATTGTGTTCAACTTGTTTTAGAGTTCCTGTAATAGCGTCAAGGTCTTAATGCAATAGTGAAAAGTGTGTATATGTAAAACATCGAAAGCCATGCTACTATTCTTACCCTAAAGTGCTCATGTTCTTTTTCCTGTTCTGGAACGAGGCATGGTTAGGTTTCTTTATGTTGTCATCTCATGTTAAGTGGAAGGTTACTAATAGACACTCTCTGGATACTCATATAGATGTCGCTATATGCGCCGAGTAGCGCTAGTTTATATTATTGATATTTGGCGAAATTGGCCATCCTTATTATACACCTTTGTTACATAGAAGAGAGCTACAGTTCCCTGAGCATTGTGCTTCTGGAGAGTTGTCATCCCTTGGAACTAGTTACCATTTAGGTCGTAAATCTAAATTATATAAATAAGCACTAGCACTTGTTTGGTTGATGTAGTGTTATTTTCCATTCCATTAGTGTCAATGCAGTGTACAACCGAGTAACTTGTTAACTTTCTTTCCATAGATAACTTCAATGTTCCATCGCTAGAGAGCAAGGAGAATTACTACCGTAACTATTCAATACAAGGCCGCAAACACCTTCGATCGTATATGTTCCAGATGAAGAAAGGACAAGATGTATATTCTTTTATTGCAGTGGATGCGTGTTTGGATCCTGGGCCTCGTCGACCTTTTAATTTTATTGGTGTGCTTTCACAATCCGAGTTTAATTTATTGAAGGACTTTGGTCATAAAGCACAAAAAGGGAACTATACAGTGTGGTTTGGTCACTACCCAACGTCTTGTATCCTTGCACCCAAACCAGGAATTCGATCTTTAATAGCTGGAAGTCTTGTGTATGTTTGTGGTCACTTTCATACTTTGGGAGGCCTCGTACCGAATATGTATACATTGCAACAAGGAGGAAACCTCGAATTAGAGCTCGGCGATTGGAAAGATAATAGAATGTACGTATATACGAGCATGTTATACGGGGTAACAGGTCACGCACCATTGTATACTGAATACATGTCTTACCTTAAATGTAGTTATCATAAGGCTTTAAGCTAATCAACAGACTGGTTCTAATTTCTCGTACTTTTGTCAGAGGAACATGCAGCCTGTTTAATGACTGTTTTTCATAGTTTAGTGCATGTTTGTCATTCTTCGTTGTAAAATTCGTGCAAACATTTTTTAACTTTCTTTCAAATATGTCTTAATATCTAGCGCATTTCTTTTGTTGCTAATATAACGTTTTATAGTGTTTTCGAACAAGAACTTGTTGTCTGTTATCTTGTTTGTTGTGTGAGAACAGCATAAATTAAGAATAATGTAACTTGATTAACATAGCATTAGGAATACTGCCGCAAATTAGCGATATAAGTTGATAATCTAGTTAAAATTCATCGCTGGATGGTTGAAGGTAAATGCAGTAAAGTGTGGCCGAGCAATACAGATCCCCTTCTCACATATCCAGAAGGTGGAATCTTTCGCTCAGGCTGACTCCATTAATATACTCTAAGCGGATTGTTGTGTTAACTGAGAGTACCAGAAGACATGTTTTAAAATAATTTATTGTAAACCAAGTAGTTATTTTAATTCATAGTCAGCATGTAGTCTATGAAGGTTACTATAATTTGGAACATCAATCAGGATATTTTACTGATTAATTCAGGAACTTGGATACTCCTTGCCCAAAATGTATATAGTTGACAAATAAAACGTTTGCTCATTTCTTTTAAAGAACACTTTTTATGCAAGTAAGTTACAAGACTGCAGATGTAAGAATATCTCTTGCTGAGCAGTGTCCCAAGTTCCATCCCGTATCACGACCAAGGATCTCGCGATTTCGAACAGGGTATGGTACGAGCGCTTGCAGGATAACCGACAAGTCTTCTTCATTGTCTCTTAAGAATGTACGTTATTAAAGAACCCTGAAATAAACGCGGTGTCCAACCATAGTGATAGCAGAGGTACCTACCAATCTGTGCTAGCTGAGGAGCCCGGTGTTGCTCTGGGTGGTAAAAGGGTCCTATCGTTCCTTATGGGTAATCTACAACAACGGAGCTTGATGTGGTAAATTCAGTGTAGGAAGAACAGACGTGCGTGACGGACAAGGACCGGTAATCCATCTTATCCAAGAAATGGAAGAAAAAAAAAAAATAATCACGCAGACAGGCGTGGTATGGCGAACAAAGAATCGAACCTCACTCCCAGCGATTTCCGATTGTTACAGGAAACATTTGGTTGTTAAGTTTTACGATGGCAAAGAAGAGGTGGAAGAAAATACGATATTACGTTTTCTTAGAGAGGCGACTAAATTACATAACAATGGAATACAAAACAAGCCATCCCAAAACTCACCAATAACTCCTGCGACAACATTGGCAATTACGTGAAAAGATTGTTAAAGGTCTGTTCGAAAAAACTGCAAATTAACTTTTCCTTTTATATTAGCTTAGTATGTTTGCTTTCTGAATAATACGTGTAAATGCAGAAAAATGATGACTGAATTTAGTGCGAAACTTGAAATTTTACTTTCCATTGGTATCTCTAAAATCTTAGATTGGCAATCTGCAAAGCTAGGTTTATATTTATTTAATTTAGTTAATTTATTTATTTTAATTAATTAATTTCAAACGTTTCTCTAATTTCATTACATGGCATTCGTTTTATTCTTTGTATCACTACAGAAAATAAATTCGTCGTGCGTAATCTTGTTTTGAAAATCGAAAGATAAATAATATCAATAGTTCATAAGGTAGGGTTTATGCGTAGTATAATTATCCGTATTATGTATAAATATATGAACTTTTACTTCTAATAGTGAGATTCATTGTCTTTTTCATGAGATAGCTTTCGTTTGTTCCCCTTATTTCATAAGATAGACAATGATGTTTGGAGTATCATGTATAAGGTAACATTTTAGATTTCAACTAGCTGTGAACTGGAGGCTTATAATTCTTTAAGAGATTTTCTTAATCCTTTTTTCAGATATAGAATATTAGCCATTGATCATGGAATTTTGTCCTTCATTGATGTCGGTCACAGAGAATGGCCAGTAATTTTGGTAACGAATCCTAAACATGCGTTATTTATGATGCCCACTAATGAACCTACGACCAGGATTCTTACGTCTACTCATATTAGGTAATTATTTATTATATATATTTTATTCAAATAAAGCGTTGTATTCTACTAGCTAAAGCTCACACAATGTGCTGTGCAATTTTCATACATGTGCTACATAGCTGCAAAACCAAAAGTGGGTGCAAAAATACCTTAGCGTAACGTAAAGTAAACTTAACGGAGCTTCCTGTTCAGAAATATCTTAATAGGGCTTCAGGTAGTTAATGGTTCTTCAGGACTCTCTTTATCAATATACAGATGCTTATCAGAATAATGGAAACACCTGTAGTTGGCAACACGTCAGATGTATGGGTTGGCAGTGGTGTCGTGGCGACCGCAGCGCCGGACTGCTGGTGGTGGTGTGTTAGGTCGGTCTCCATACTACGTCAGGCGTCGTGGAACAGGAGTGTGCAGTGGCTGCAGCAGACGGAGGTAGTGTAAAATGGGAGACCTCTCAGAGTTTCAAAGAGGGCAAATTGTTGGTGCGCGGTTATGTGGAGTGAGTGTGACGGCAGTGGCTAGTGTGTTAGGTGTGTCGCCAGGGACAGTGTCGAAGGTGATGACGGCCTACACAACACACGGGAAAACCACATCGGGGAAGCGGAACAGTGGGCGGAAGAAAAGCATCAGTGACAGGGCACGCCGGGTATTAAAGCGCATTGTCACGCGGAACCGTCGTGCCACTGCGGCGCAAGTGACGGAGGAACTCAATCAGCACCTCCCCCAACCTGTTTCGACAATCACAGTCCGCCGCGAATTACATGACATGAACTTACGGGGTCGTGTTGCACGGGCCAAACCTCTCATCAGGGACCAGAACGCTTTAGCACGCCGCAAATGGTGCCACGACCATGCAACTTGGACCGTTGACGACTGGAAACGTGTGGTATGGTCGGATGAGTCACCATTCACCCTATTCCAAACCACGGGCCGTGTTTATGTGTGGAGAACGCCCAAAGAAGCGTATGATCTGCAGTGTCTCCGCCCAACTGTGAAACATGGCGGCGGCACGGTGATGCTGTGGGCCGCAATATCATGGTTTTCATTGGGTCCTGTGGTCACACTTCGCGGACGCATCACTGCCAACGATTATGTCGCAATTTTAGGAGACCACTTGCATCCTATGGTCCGGATGTTGTTCCCGGACAATGACGCCATATTCCAGGATGATAATGCACCCATTCACACAGCTGGAGTTGTTGCAGCGTGGGTTGAGGAACATCGGGATGAAGTTCAACACCTCCCCTGGCCCGCCCAATCTCCAGATCTCAACATAATTGAACATCTGTGGTCCATCTTGGAAACACGACTCCGGCGACGATTTCCACCTCCATCCTCTCTCACAGAACTGGCCGATGCCCTGCACGAGGAATGGTGTAATATTCCACTTGCTACCATTCACGACCTCTATGCCTCCATCCCACGTCGCATCAAGGCTGTTCTGAAGGCGAAAGGTGGCCCGACACCATATTAATCTGGTAAGTTGCACTTTCGTTCAGGTGTTTCCATTATTCTGATAAGCATCTGTATGTTTAACATGTCGGGTTACCACTTCTGTAATGTCAGAAGGTCTTCAGTGATTGGCTGACATAGAGAACTTAGCATAAGAAGCGAGCATAGGTAAATTCCATGGTCGTTGTCAGAAAATTTTGCAAAGGGAGTCGAGGAGTCTCTCTTCATATATAAGGTAAAAGTTTTAAATTGGTGCCTGAATTTGCAATGAATAGATTCCGGGGCCCATTGAGATTCATATGTTCTATATTGTTATAATTACTCGAAAATTCAGACATAAAGTATCGGAATAGATATTGTAAATATACTCCTAATGAGATGAAAAGGAAATTTAAAATTCGTGTTATTTTGAGATCTCCATTTTATAATAATTTGGTGGTCCGTCTCTTGGTTCTATTCTTTTTCCACAGAGCATGGAAGCATAACTCGGAATAAAAGCGTCGGTCAAAAAGAATTTTTTTTGTTCAATAGAGAGCAAACTATGCGGCACTATTAAAAGGCAAAATATTTTAATTTTCAATCGTCTACGCATTTGGCTGTTTACAGATGGATTTAAAGTAAGAAAAGCTTTGCGACGTTTGAAGGTACATGGACCATGGCACATAAATTAAGAAATAGGTTCCAATATTTCGTTAAACGATTTTCTTCTGATACACGGTCCCGCTTCACTATTATTCAATTCACTATTATTGAATTTTAATTCAAGTGTCACTTAGAAAAGAAGTTGTAAACTACAATCAAAGTGTAAATTAGTGAAAAGAAAACTATACAATTGAAACTTAAATTGATATTAATAAAAAATGAAAGTTAAGGTTAAAAAAATATCAATAAACTAAAAAAAGTAATAAAAGTAAACAAACTCGTCAATGAAAAAGGAAACAGTATTATTAAGAAGAGCGCGTGACAATTATTATTTTTTTTTTTTTTAAGTTGGTCAGGATATGTGAATTCCCATAGAGAAGGTGTTTCGTTGTTGTACATTGTTTATGCATGCGTGCGCAACAATCAAATTTTCCATGGGACTTCAGTGATCAATTATCTAGACTTATGATATTATTATAAAAAGTGAAATTATAAAAACATGCTCCGCCCCGAGCCCATTTGTGTTAAAAAAATTGTACGGATCTTTCTGACCGCTTTTGCGTGATGTTATCATAAAACCCCTTTTCGGTTTTATTTTCATTGATATACACAATTAAGTATTTTATTCGAAATACAGTTTCTTTAACTGTACCTTTTTTTTTCTCTCTCCCTCTCTTTTCATTATGGAGATGAACTGAGCCAGATTTCAAGTGGGAATTTTTGATGAACTTACTTATCGGCATCCATAGTCTATTTTTAATATTCTTAATTTTGGCGACATTGCATGTAGTACTACTATACATGACACGTAATTCTGAACGCACAGGCTCCAGTACATAAAATTACATAGGTTACGTTGAGTTACTTTTGCACCCACCTTAATGATATAATATGTAGGTCAAAAAAGAAAAAGAAAATCAAATTTCCAAAACCCAGTATGTCTGGAGAATGAAAGCAAGTAATCGGATTAAGAAAATCTTATTAGTAACAAAAATAATACATATATCGAGGGTTAACCATTGATACCTTGTGTCTACATTTTTGTCACGTGAAGTTGTTGTCTTTTTATTGAAAGGAGAAAAATTGGCGGACTTCCCAGTTGAAACTTCGTAACAAATAAACCTAGAGGTAAATTAGAAGTTTATTTTTCACTAAGTTTCAAATGGAAAGTCCACCAATTTTTCTCCTTTCAATAAAAAGACAACAACTTCAGATGACAAAAATTAGATACGAGATATCAATGGTTAACCCTCGATATGTGTATTCTTCTGGAGGTGTCAATAAGAATCTTATTGTCTAATAAGTGTTATAGTTTTAAGAATAAAACGATAATCTTCCATATTAACAATGTTATATAACTTAATTGTCCATCAGGTTGATCTTCCGTGTTCTGAATGCAGATGATTTAAGTTGATTTGGTATTTATTAAGGACTTAAACTCATAATAAAATGTGACCCAGCCCCGAAGTTTAAGTGGTAACGTCTCGGACTTTGGCTCGGCAGTGGGTGGGCACGCGGGCCTTCCATCCTGACTGATGTTTTCCAAGGTTTTCTTCAATTTCAGCAGGCGAATTCCGGGATGTTTTTTTAAGCAAGGCCCTGGCCGCTAACTTCCTCATCCTCAACCCTGCCCTATCGCGGCCTAAGCCAAAGATACTTAAAGACCATAAATTGAATTCATAATAGAACGTAATTTCTGTGCTGAAAAAAAAATGCTTGTTTTGGTACTGTCGTTAAGCCTCAAGATATTTACCAGCTTCAGTGTTCAATTTCAAAGTGCTTTCTGCTTTGTGAAGGCTAGTAAGTATGAATAGATTAGGTTCGGCCTGAACCAAAGTTGCCTAAGGGCCTTAGAAAAAATAATTAAATAGATTAGGTTGAAGAACATTTGTTACCCGATTTCTAACCTGATACTATTGTGTATAAAAATACATGTAAAATCTTCTCAGCATGTGGAAAAAAGCCTACCTTCAGGGTACGTTGATAAAAATATTTGTTCCTGTATTTCATGGATCCGATTAAGCTTCATTAGTTAACTGGAAAAACAAAGATAAAATGCTTACATTAAAGGTACCATCTTTAGGAGACGTATGAAGGAGTCAAGCCCAGAAGATATTTACTATACTTGGAAATTCTAGATGATAATACATGGTAATATAACAAAATTTGCATAAAAAGTCTTATGAAGTCAGTAGTATTATTAGTGCAATTATTATTATTATTATTTGTAATATCTGTTCAGGAAATACAGTACTTTCTGCTCTATCGTAAAAGTTTTTGTATGGCAGCTTAAGTCGATCCCTTAAACTTATCCACTCTTTTCTTTTCGTGATCATGTCTTCAACAAGGAAAACTTGCTACATTTTTGGTATCTTATGTTATTTATGCTTTTGTTTGAATTTTTAAAGTCTATAATGGCTCTTAGGTATATTTGGCTCGAACGGGATAGGGTAAGGGAGAGGGTGTAGGAAAGAAGGTTGAAGATATGATCCCTGCATGTTGGAGGAAAAATCCTGTAAATATCTATCACCAAGGCCGGCCAGTGGGCGCGAACCCAGGACCTAGTAAATGTAAAGCCAACGCTTTACTAATTGAACTAGAGTCGTTCGGTAGTTTATGCTTCTGTATGAACCATCTCGGTAAGTAACCCTCTTTTCCTAAATTTATAGAGATTAACATGTCTGAAAATTTTCTTTGAAGTTGTTTTTGTCTGATCGCTACTATTTTACAATATTAAGAACGTTATAATTCGATTCTTTTATTCATGTTATTAATACTGTGATAGTAACATAGGGTAGTAGCATATTTGTTGATCGTTACAAGATATTCGCACATGCCAAGAAATACAGCGTGTTTCAAAAAGAATGACCCAATTTTAAATAATAAATAAAACAATATACATATTAATAAAAATGTGGTACAGTTACGAAACAAATTACCAACTATGAAATAAGGCCTATAGTTTCAGTTACCATAATTATAAGTGCTCAATATGCCCTCCATCCGCTGGACGGACGTCAACTCGATAACAGAATTCATCCCAAACGCGTCTGAGAATGTCTTCTGGCCCAGAATTTACTGCAGCCGTGATTCTTGTTCTCAGCTTATCCGAGTCAGCGGATAATGGTGGAACATAAATACAATCTTTTATGTGTCCTCATAAAAAGAAGTATCATGGTTTGATGTCTGGACATCTTGTGGCCAAGAGTGTAGTGCCAAGTTGTCCCATGCGTCCAATACAACGCTGAGGCAGTTTTTCATTTAGATGTCATCTCAATAACTAAGCTTAATGGCTGTTTGGGCGCTAGTAGTGGCATCTAGTGGTAGTCATATCAAACTATGTACGTTCGTGTGGTACAAGTCTCATTCATCTCGGGTTCGTGGTTGCAGAGATATACGGTTTTAAAATCATATCATATCATTATTTTTTAAACACGCTGTATTACCAGTAGAACATAGTATAAACTGCGCAAAGAACAAGAAAAGGTAATTATTTTACTTCTTGATACGTTCAAAGGCTGGTTCTGTTTTTTTTGTTCCAAAGTGTACGAAAAGAAATGTTACAATTAATGTTATGTTATACGTAAGTAAGAAACTCAATTAAATAATAAGGCGCAACTGAGGCTTGTTGAAGATATCTTACACACAGAGAAGGTGCTTGTATCCCTGACATTTTATTATAGAGTAACAACACCCGGTAAGCGGGAGGCCTCGGTTCGATTCCTAGTTGGACCAGCGACTATTTTCATTGTCCAAATCTATCGTTGTTTTAACAGATAAAAAAATGTTTTTCTTGTAGAATTCTGGCGTTTTCCGTATCACCGATTGTGAGCGTGAAAGCAAGAATTAATGATGAGCACTGGGAGGCATGTAGTCACGTAGAAGGACCTTTATATGTAAGACCTTGGACACCGGTAGCATATGTTACTGGAATGCACAATATAGAGGTTAGTATGGATGTTTTAATTTGTTATATTATAAATATTATGTGTCCATATATATGTATATTTATTAGAATAGAATAGAATTGTCTTTATTGTAGTGGCCGTGTTTCGGCCTCAAGGACTGTTCTTACAACCAACCTTTGTAATTCTAATAATAATAATAATAATAATAAAATATTGATACACACTTATAGTATTGATATAAAACATTACATAGTAGTAGTGTTCGATAGTGTACTTTATATATACACTAGCTGATTTGCCCGCCCGTTTGTGCGGGGTGAATAAACTATGTTGGCAACATTCATCGGGATCCAAGATGGCGATTTTTAAAAATATTTTAATATTTTCTTAAACTACTCTTGATAATACATATTTATGCCAAATTTCGTATCGCTAGCTCAAACGGCGTGGAAAGTGGTTCTTGGGTGGCCATTTTGAATTCAAGATGGCAACTGATATGATAACTTCCCAAACGGGTCAAATATCTGATCATTTGCAAAAAAATCATTCCAATCGGTCAATCCGTTTTGGCGTGATTCAAACACAGACACATC
Source organism: Lepisma saccharinum (assembly GCA_022664845.1). Classification (NCBI taxonomy): domain Eukaryota; kingdom Metazoa; phylum Arthropoda; class Insecta; order Zygentoma; family Lepismatidae; genus Lepisma; species Lepisma saccharinum. The sequence goes on from JAGDQP010004818.1 coordinate 13,223, forward strand.
AATTTCATGTCTATATATACCGATATACATATAAGAAAAGTATCGAATGGATGCAGATGGTAAAATTGATAAATGAGTATTTAAAAAGAAGAAGAAGAAATAATGTAAGACACATAATAATAGTATCATGAAATGAAACTCGAATATCCAATGAGTATAGAAACAAGAGAACAAAGTTGAAAGTTAATAATGAGGTATTTAAATAGGCAGTTTTCTAGATTCATACAGTCGAGTCAACTTTGAAGTTGCTCAGCATGAATGTGATAGATCATTCTTTGGGCAGAAGATAAAATTCTAAATTCTTTTTTAATGTTTGTGACATTTATTTTGCTGTCGGTGACCTTGGTAGCTTATTCCATTCCTTTATGGTTGCTATGAGAAAAGATTTACTATGCAATGTAGTTTTGTGAATTAGGACAGTGCGTTGTGTTCTATATCTTAAGTTTGTTTGCTTATTTAATTTTATGTTTGGGCTAATTTTGTCGTATATGTATTTCGGTGGGTTTTTTTGTACAAGAATGTTTTGAAACAATGCTTAAGCAAGATACGTATTTTCTTCTATTTTCGATATTTAACCACTCAAGCCTCTTGAAATAAGTGGATACGTGATCTCTTTTCTTCACACTAAAAATTTATCTCACGCCACCGTTTTGAACTTGTAAGCTTGTAATTTAAAATATAACTCAGATTACACTGGTCAACAAAATAAAGGGTCACAAAAACTTTTTTTTTTCTAATAATGAGTACGAAATCTATTGATTTTTGGGGGTTCTGAATTAAAAAATGACCACCGTTTCTCGCCATCACCGACCATTTTGTTATAATTGGTATGTAGCTACAGAGTGAGCTTTGTAGCTCACAAACTGTCAAGGTAATAGAACACAATAGAATACAAATAAATGTAGAATGTTGCGAAGGGGCTACATCTTGAAGTCGTGGATGATCAAGGTGACCCCCATCTTGAAATTGCATATTGGATAGAGGTCATTTTTTCTCGAATGGCAAATGTGTCTTGTGACTACTTGACCTACTTCTTACGGTGCCGAAGTTATCTTCAGTGGAAATTTGGTGCTTGATGTATTAATGGACCTCAAGTACAACCTTGTTTCTCACAAACCGATAAGAAACCGAAGCATCGCGGTATACCAATGTGGAATAATGCAAAGGGGCTACATTTTGGAGTAGATGATCAACGTGGCCGCCATATTGGATGGGTTATTTTTTTTCTTTCAAATAACAAGTGGATCGTGTAGCGTATCGATCAATACATGAATGATTTCAGAAAGTTATTCCAGGTGTCAGATTTGACCTACCTCTTTCAGTTTCTGAGTTACCTTGACTGAAAATTTGCCGTTAGATGCATGAATGGACCCCTAGAACAGCCTTATTTATCATAAACCAATAAGGAACTGAAGCATCGTAGTGCACAAATGTGGAGTGGTGGGAAGGAGCTACATTTTGGGGTACAGGATCAATGTGGCCGCCATCTTGAAATCCGCCATATTGGATGGAAGTCATTTTTTTTTAAATGGCAAGTGGATCATGTGACATATCAAACAATACGAGAATGTTCCCAAAAAGCCATTCCATGTGTAAGATTTGACCTATATTTTACGGTGTTGAAGTTAAGACGCTGCTGGATAAATGAACACATGTACTGTAAATTTTCGGTGAAGGTTACCTCTGACACCGTAACAGGTAGGTCAAATGTAATTCCGTGTTTGACTTTCTGGGAACATTCTCATGTTGTTTGATATGTCACACTACCCACTTGCCATTTGAAATAATACCTTCATCCAATATGGCGTATTTCAAAATGGCGGCCATTATAATCATGTACTCCAAAATGTAGCTCGTTCCCACCATTCTGCATTTCTGTACTACGGTGTTTCGTTCTCTTGACGGTTTGTGAACTACAAAGCTGTACTGCGATAGTATAGTGTTTATCTTCTTAGTATATATGCATGCGATTCGTGGCAAAATGATACGTGATGCTACTTTTTAAATATCATTTTCGACTTCAGCACACCGAAATACAGTCAGGACACAGAACAACAAAGTTTTTATTATTATTATTATTATTATTGACCAGTGTAGACAAAACAACCATAGTCTATATTAAAAATAATAAGTGTTTTAAACAAATGAGCCTTTGTCTCTAAGTTTAAAATATATTTCAGAGGATTCATTCATCTCTTGTTTACATTTGCGGTCAGAGTAGATCTGCTCCACATTAGAATCGTCAATATTTAAATTAAATCAACAAATAGAGACAAGTACATATGCCATCGGAATTCTAGGCTAATCACATTATTTTATATAATTTTAACTCAGTCCAATCATACACAAGCATGTTCCAAATATTCACTAACTATATAGTATTTTTTCCCCGTAAACAGTATCTTAAACAGTTCTGATTTAAATTTCAAAGTGTTCAGTATTTTTCAACCTTTCGGGTATTGTATAACCTTGTATCATGTACATCATCATACCGTATCGCTACAAATCGATATGATACGAATAGCACTGTGGTATCTATCTGCTGACCTAAGCCACTTACTTGTTTTTATACCCGTCCTCCGGAAGTTGGTTTACTGAGAGTTATTATTCGTCGGAAATAAGATAGCCGTACGTATTGGAGCTAATACATCTAAAAGTATCTTATATTGGATTGTTGACAGGATTTTTCTTTAGTATGATTCTATGCTAATTATTTTTTTGGGAATAGACGTAGAAAAGATGTAGACTGTATATTAGAGTTAGATGTAATTAAAGAAACTATTTCGATTTCGCTTTATTATAGCACTTTTTTATCTCTCTCTTTTTCATTCCAGGTTCACGTTAAGGACGAACTTGGTCGAGAAAATATGATAAGTCAACCATTTTCATTAGATGGAACACGCCTTAGCTTCAGGCTTTTACCTCGGATTGCTCTTATGTCGAACGTGAGCATGGTGGTAAGTTTATTACAAGTACTTGTTTTTATAACATGTTTATTAAAATATTTATGTCGAAGTAGGGTATTTACAATTTCAGTATATCGTGAGAATGTTAGTGCTAAGAAATTTTTTTTACAGCGATTGTTAGGAAGTTTTTACTGCAGAGAGTTTAAGAGCAGGTAATACCAATGGCAGAATATTGCTCCCCCCTTCCTCCTCCCCCAGCAAATCACCAATGTCTCGCACATTTATAAGCAGCGTGATAATTCCATCTTGAAAGACTGGTATTGATAAAATACTGGTAAAAAGTACCTATAAAAGTTCTTAGTTATTTTGCAGGGAAAAGCAGCTCATGTAGAGAGTGTGAAATTAACTAGTTGAGTAATTAACTTTATATTGTGGTTACAAACTTCACCTAAGTACATGGAATGTAGTACATAGTGTTATTGCGCTCAAAAGTATGTGTTATTAAACATGTAGTTGCACATATAATGTTCGAAAAATTCAAATTGTATGAGAAACATTTTTTTTTATGCTTCTGAACTATCAGAAATCGAATATCGAAAGTATAACAATGTGATATCTCGCTGAGACATCACCTGACGTATGTGCGTGTTCAGTACAAGGAGGATATATGCAGCTGTGAAAATGACAGCAAATTTTCAGGTTTAACAAGCATTTTGTTCAAAGTGAGCATTATCTACTTATCCTGGCTCAACTATCCTTGAAGGAGAAACGTAGATAAATGCTTGTATGAAAGTTATAACATTAACGCTAAAGGAAGCATTAGATCACACACATTCACATGTACACATAAAAAAGTCACTATATTTCGTGTATTCACACTTTTTCAAGTAGAGAGGAAGACAGCGAAGTTCACGTGTTCACAAAGTACAAGTTTGAAGAGACAGTCATATATATATAAGCTCCTGCGTAGCCTAGTCGGTAGCACGATCGACTTCAGTGCGAGCGGTCCCTGGTTCGATTCCCGGTGGGGGCTTAAAAATTTCGGTGTTGACCCAGCATCGTGAGGACAATTGGGGGCTGCTGTGAATAAAATACAGTGGCGATCACAGTGAGAGCTTCGGCTCTCCTCTCCCAACCCGTCTGGTCAGCGTGGGAGCAGTAGACCAACTCCTCCCTTCGGGGAGAGGCCTCATCCACTAGTGGATTGAATATTGCTGTGATTTATGATTTATATATATATGTCCCAACTCCAACCCACCTCCCCGCGTAGCTTCCAATCTTCTCACCCCAGCCTTCAGACCCTCCAGAATCTCCTCAAACTGGCACACCCCATATTCACTGCGTGACCTGAAACTGAAAGAGTTTTCCCGTCGTGCCCCAAAATTGTCTACCGTAGACCTCCGAATCTCAACACGATTCTCACCAGAACTGAACCTATTTCTGTCCAATGTGTTAGGTTTTTGAATTTAGTGTGTAAGGTCTTTAGGCAACGGCAGAACCTCGAGAAAACCTTGCATGTGGTGTTTGTCTACCACTAAGCTCACATGGGACGAGCAGAGATCGACAGACACCCCAAGCACAAGATGTGAGCGCTCTACCATTGAGCCACCGCGGCCTCTGTTAGGTTTTTGGTATTTGTGTGGTACAGGTAAGATGTTGGTTGAAGCCTCACAACCACGTCAAGGTCTCTTACCTTCTGTGAGGGCCTCTAGTGTTTTTAAAGTTGGTAGAGGGACGCAAGATTGTTTGTACCGTACAATCTTGCGCCGAAGAACCAACTCACACAGCGTTTGGTCGACTGTGTGTAAGCGGCTGGTGTTTTCTCGTTCCTGTGGAAGTTAACAGATGCTTCACTAAACCTGACTTGGCAAACCCCTTGCTATTTCTGGGACCATTATAGCGAGACGCTTGCCGGGTACTCTTTAGCAAATCATTTGTTAAATTCGGGGATACCGAGAAGTTGTCCCGTCGCGATTACCGACAAATGGCTCGCCAAAACTGACCTGGCAAATACCTTACTATTTCTGAAGCCATGATAGTGAGATCCTTGCCGGGTACTCTTCAGCAAGTCATTTGTTTATTTGCTTGTGTCGGACGCACGAGAATGTATGTGAGGATAGATACTTTTCGAATATTAAAGAAAAAATGTAGTCATGGATTCAGTGATAATAAAAGAGTATTGTTAATAAAATATAGTTATTGTTGTACTTCGTTGCGTGGTTAGTACATTGACACTTGACATCTTCGCTAATTGTACAGTACAACAATGCAATTTCCTTGAACTGCAAATTCTTAATTTTTATAGCGTCAGTATGTTAAATGGCGAAAATGAGAGACATCGTTTATATTAGCTAAGTCGTGATCTTTATGTAGACACTGTTCAGAAGAATCTATTATGGTCTAAACTAGGCGTGGCCAATTTCTTTCTATAAGAAAGCCAGTATATGATGAGTGGTCGTGTCATGGCCCGTCGTCAGAAATTATGAATGTAACTAGGATATCAGTCAGTCTTTGGTCGATTTTATAACACACACAGTTTATTATAGCTTTTATCTTTCCGCGGGCCACAAAATAACATGTCACCCGCGGACCTGCTGTTGTCTGCTCTAAAGCATTCAAGGGTTAGTGTTCGGATATACCTAACATCCAGTGTGGTTATCTCTGGTTGGGCAAATTTCTGGCGATCATTGGAACTGAACTCTGTGATATCATGACTTAGATTGTCCATACAAGCAAGTTGTCGGAGGTTGGAAACCAATTTTTTTCTCTAACCTATCCAGAGTTCACAGATTGAAGGTAATTCATTATTATCACTCCCTAAATGGAAATTTTAATTAATGACAACAGTACCATATGCTCTGTTTCATCCAAACTGCGGTATATATATATATATAGGGGTTGGACAAAAAAATCTAAAAACACGTCATACAGGACACGTAAGTGTGGCCCGCCACTGTACACCACGTGTTGCGGTTGCCGATCGTGTTTTGTTTTCAATGTGTCCTGTGGACCTTCCTCTTCCGTCAGCAGTACCCAGTTCACCTGTGAGTGTCGTGGTGTGCAAGTGGTGCGGTAAAATGGGCGACCTGACAGACTTCCAAAGAGGCATGATCGTTGGTGCCCGTCTGGTTGGAGCTTCAGTGACAACAGTGGCGACCATTGTGGGGGTATCGACAGGCACTGTGTCCAATATCACGAGGGCATACACAATGCATGGGCAAACAACGTCTGCAAAGCACAACAGTGGTCGAAAGACAATCCTGTCCGATAGGGACATGAGGGCATTAAAACGGATTGTAGCAGCTAAAAAGCAGACCACTGCAACGAAAATTACGTCTGAACTCAATTCCGGCCTACAGAACCCGGTTTCATCAAAAACAGTGCGACGGGAACTTCATAAAATGAAAATTCATGGCAGGGCCGCGATCGCCAAACCTCTGGTCACAGCAGTAAATGCGAAGCGGCGTATCCAGTGGTGCAAGGACCACAAGGAGTGGACGCTTGATCAGTGGAAACACGTAATGTATTCCGATGAATCGACCTACACCTTGTTTCCAACAACCGGTCGTGTTTACGTATGGAGAACACCGTTGCAGGCCTATGATCCAGACTGTCTGCGCCCAACTGTAAAGCATGGGGGTGGTTCTGTTACAGTATGGGCAGTGATATCGTGGTTTTCTGCAGGTCCCATCATAGCCCTGCATGGAATGATGAATGCTAAGGCGTATGAGGCCATTTTGGGGTACCAGGTTCTACCCATGGCCCACACATTGTTCCCGGATGGTGATGGCATCTACCAAGATGATTTGGCACCCTGTCACGCTGCAAAAACGGTGCAATCATGGTTTGAGGAGCATGACCAGGAGCTATCACACCTCCCCTGGGTCCCACAATCACCAGATCTGAATATCATTGAGCCATTGTGGTCTGTGTTAGAAAGGCTTGTTCGGGCTCATTACCCTCCACCATATTCCCTTAAGGAACTGGAGCATGTTTTGGAGGAAGAATGGTACAACATTCCACACACCACGATTCAGGAGCTGTATACGTCCATTCCACGTCGGATCCAAGCTGTTTTGGACGCAAAAGGAGCCCCCACACCATACTATGTATGATTTTCACACTTTTTCAAACGTTTTAGATTTTTTTGTCCAACCCCTGTATATATATAAACTTTTGGTTTGGGTTGTTTAGGCACAGTAAGGGATGTTACAAAGTTTTCATGTTTTAATAACCTGCTTAACCACACTGACCACATCTATTTGTAATGAAACAGCCAATATCTTTTGTTTATCAAACATGTTATTTCATTATTTGACTATTTTTCAACTGTTCCGCGTTTAATCTTTGTAACCTATAAAATCTGAGCCAGTTAATCACTCGATTAACCTAAAATTGCAAATTATAGCATCAATGTAGTTTTTAAGCAATAAGAAGAGAATACGAAGTCAGGATGACTCACTTTACATTGTTTTCGTGTTTTCGAAATCAAATGAAATCAGTCTGCTGTTGTGATTCTATGTTACATTCGTTTCGACTCCTGTGATTTGAAGTTTTGAAAATATTGTACTATTTCAGAAATTAAAAAAAAAAAGCAAATAATAATAATATTAAGTGTAACATCTGCTACAAATCCAGTGGATCTTTGTAATATATTTTCACATTTATTTGAAGTTACTAGCTTGTGAGCACTATTCATTTACGTTTATTGGTTGTACTTTAGCTTACGTCGGGTGTGCTTTCTATGAACGGAATCCTAAACAGGATGTCTACTGACCTGGAATTCTATTTTGGACCTGGAAAACCTGGATTTTTTTGGAAGTTATTATTTTTTTAACTTAAATTTTCACTTTATTAATGTCCACTCTGTAAAGATTTAGAAGAAAGAATAGGTAATTTTTAGGTCACAGAATGAGGCACTTAAAGTAATTAATTTGTATAAGAAGCTCCTCAGGGACTTTCAGACATATTGTGACTACGGGTGTAGGGACCCGAGCTGATATCAACAATTTTCTTTCTGATTGAAGTTCTGTTTTTCTCATTTTATTTTTTCTTATCCTCTACTTAGTCTACTATAATCGTGCGTGTCCTTTTTTTTCCTAATTGGGCTAATATGGTTATGTGCTTTGGTTCTTATGTTAAACTAACTTTTGAAATTGCCTTAACTTCATTATATAATTTGTCAAGTATTTGAATTCAGATAGTCATTTTAAACTCTCAGAGGATCCAGTTACAACTATTATGACTCACCTTAAAGTAAGGTTGTTTTTATGCCGTCCTCTTTAGTAGTTGCTTCAATAAGAAATGGCTAGGGCTTTCGGAGCCGCTCTCGTTCAGTCTTCAGACCGTCGTTAAGATGTCATTTAAGTGTGTGTAGCTTTTTGTGAGGTTAAATTGTATGTGAAATAGTGTAAATATTACGACCAGCTAATTTACTGAGGTACATGTTTCTTAGGTTTCCACTTATTTATCCTAGATTACCCCATTTCGATGTGTTAAAATATACTCGAACAGAAATTTGTTGTAAATATGGCCTAAATACATTTTACCTACACGTGGCAGATATTCGACTCCCAATTCTTCCCATATTGCCCCAGATACTCAAACTACCTTCGTTTTTCTACAAGTTTTTGGCGTCTAGCAACAGTTACAGCGGAGTAATTTTAAAATAGTGGGTTTAACAGTTGAACTCAAGTGTTTCTGCTAATAAATAGTACATCTTTCTACATAAATACATAAACTTCACAATGTACAATCTAATCTCACAAAAACTAGTCACACTAAAATTACATCTCTACAGCGCCCTAGAGCCGCTCCATTTCGTATTGAAGCAACTAGAAGACGATATTAAAACCTTGCTTTAAGATGAGTCATGTTAGTTGGAGATTAAATCGGTTGATTTTATTTATCTTGTTTAGGCAACTTTCTCTTTAGTTAGGTAATAGATAAAATAAAACATGTTTCGTTTGTTTGCAAGAAAATGTTATAAATTAATGCATTGTATAAATGCGTTATATAATAAATTATATAAATGCATTTGTATAAATTAAGTAACTGCCCATTCCCCATTCAAAAGGAGTATGCAGTAAAATGTGTTTCGAATTCGAGTTTTACATGCACATGTTTTCAAAAAGTATATTGGTTAGATCCACTAAAATTTTGGATCTGAACTAGTATTTCCATTGGAACTTTATTTTAAAATATGAATTATACATTTACGTTGTATATACTATTTGGTTGGTTGTTGCTGCATAATTTTCTCGACTGCCTTCTGGTAGAGAATATTCTACTTTATTTTCTTGTTTGAAATCTATCGAAAATGTTATATTTTTTTCATGCTCTATAATGACTTATTTTTTTTTTATAAATTAATGACATGGAAATAGAGGCAGAATAGACTGGAAAACCTAAAAAAAAATACAACAAAAAACTGGAATTTCAAAATTAATATTTAGTAGATCTCAATCAATTTTGCTTGTGGTAAAATTTACAGTGCAGCCCTTTTAATTACGAATTTCAAGGGACCAGCAAAATTAGTTCTTAATATCCGAACTTCGTTATAAATAGACTACGTATTTTTCCCGAATTACCGCAAAAGAGAAAGTGGGGGGCGGGGCGGTTACAAGCAGAAACGTTTAAAAAAGAATATACAGCAGTATAGCATTGCATCTGAAGGTGATTTTATTAAATGGGTTAGCAGCTACTATCTTACAGCAACCGAAAGCACCTCTCTCTCTCTCTTTACTTCTAATACCATGAGCTCCGCTGAAATCCGAGGTTTATTTTTATCCTGGCTGCCATCCAAGTGCGAGGAGAACGAGTGAGTCATGCCTGGCTTGCACAGTGAGATAAGGTGGAATTCCATCGTCTGAAAAGATAATGCGATTTTAAAAGTGTTGGATTTCTAAGGTTTGGACAGAAGCCAAATGAGGAATGTATGAGAACAGCTGTGAAAAACAGTTTTGCGGAACCTGAGTAATGCACCACCAGAAGCAAAGAGGGATGGGGGTGGAATTGACCTGCATACTTAGCTTGCAGCTGTGAACAAAAGAAAGTTCATTCCTCTGCTCTTCTCCACTCGCCCTGTTACAAAAAAAGGGGGAAGGGGTTCCACGGCCTTCAACCTTTTGTACTTTACGTGTAAACAATAGTCACGAAGAAGCGGAGAATTAATACGTCCGAAACATGAACTCATTCTGAAAACTTTGGTATAAGCGGTCTTGACTGGAAATATTGTTCGTAATATACGGTCACTTCTACCATGTTTTAAATAGGTAGGGTGACGGGGATTTCATTTATGTTCGCAATATCCAATAATTCGCTATATCCGAGTTCGTTGAAAGTGGGCTGCACTGTATGTAAATATTTAATTAATCTATTTATATGTAGTGTTTATTGTTTCGCGTGAAAAACTATGCTTACAATACTGTTGCTGAAAATTACATCATATAAAACGTCCCAAGTAGGGAACTGAAAATTTATGGAATTCCAACTTTCTCTAAGTCTGCATATGTTTTGCTGTGTTCTTCCACCTTCATTTTGTTTTTGTGAAATATAGCATACAATAGTGGACTGAATGAAGAAATGCGTCATTGTCTGAAATTGCCCCTAATGTGTTTATTCCTTTCTTTTCATTGATGTGTTCTATATCTCATAGAAGCCTGTTTGTTTAATAATTTCTTTGTTCTTAGAACAGAGATAAAATCGCTTTACATATGTTTCCTGTATGGCAAAGAACACTTCGTGTGGAGCCCCTTGTGCACATTCATGACTTCTTTACGCTGCCCAGTAGTCAGTGCTTGTTATGAGAGCAGTAAAGATTTTCGGAATAGATATTTCTGATAGAAGATTTCTTCCATTATGAGTCATGTGTATCCTAGCTGGTATAGGAACGGGTGTAAAATGAGTTATTTTTATGTCTGAGAAATTCTTCCCGTCTTGTGGAAATTTCGTAAATCAAACACTGAGCAAAACGGTACCTACCCTAATTAGGTCCAGGATTACCTCCAAAATCAAATTCTGAAAGGCCTTTAGAACACTCAGTCTTCTTTCTCAAAGATAGAATAACGTGCAATGAAAACTGCTGTGTCTTTTAAGTTTGATAGTCATTGTCAGGCTGGTTGCCGAAAAGAGTTGTTTATAAAGCTTCTCCGCTTTTTCATTCACCGTTCTATTCAAATTTATTCCATTGTAACGCGCTCTTCGAATCTAGTATCACTATCTGATCGAAACCTTCCACTATTAGTTTTGATGAAATAGAGCCCTCAAGTATAATCAGTAAGTTGTTGGGTAGTAAATAATGTTGTTGTTAGATTTGTATATTAATAATTCGTTTGTTTCAGTTTCAGTTTATGTTTGGAATAATGCTAATCATTTGCATTGTGCCACTTGCTATTTTGAGGTATCTGCACAAGCTTACAAAAAGTAAGTATCTGTTGCTGCACTATTGTGAAATGTAATACACTGACGGAAGATGAAATCCCACCATGAAGAAGGAGTTATGCTAGGTAAATGAATGTTAGACAGCAGATTAATTTACATGAAGTATTACATAGATGTAAGTAACAAGGTCACAACTTTTAGGGTGTGCGGCAGAGCCATGTCAAAATTAAATGCAGTAACCGCTCTAGTTATCGCTAGATTAAATGCAAACCTACACAGGCCCATGAATTCCAGCATAGAAGCCTGGGATAGTGCTCCGCACCTGCTGCACTTGGACGGTCATATTGGTAATGGTCGTTGCTGGTTGCAGATGAACTCGGAGCTGACGTCCAGTTATTTCTCACAGATGTTCAATGGGTGAAAAATTGCTGATCTTGCCAACATGTCAACATCTCGAGAAGCATTTTCGCTTGCAGCTGCGGTATGATAAGTGTTACCGTGTTGAAACTAGTCCCTTTCCCTCGTCAATACCTTTCACCCATTCGACCCCATTCTGTTGAAATGTTCGCCGTTATGGTTTTCGGGATAACAAGGTTGATCCTCCTCTTACGATAGGAAATCCCTCGCCGTACCATAATTCTTGGGATGGGTCCGGTATGTCGACAACTGATGCAACTTGCCAGCAGACGTTCACCAGGCATTCTCTTGACACCATAACGTGTATGTCCATTACTAGTACCGAGGTAGAAACGGCTCTTACCAGTGAAGAGCACAGGTTCTATTCTGCCCTCCAAAGAGCTCTAGTGCAACATCACAGAAGGCGCAAACACACAACAGAACGCTTCGCGCAGAGGTTACTCTCTAGTAGACTGTTCACAACAGTTTGTATTGTGATGTATGGTCTGTGAAAACTCGATTTGGAGAAGTAGACGCCATCCTATTCGCTACGGCCATCCTGCGAATGCGACTATCTTCTTTTGCACGAGTGGACCGCGAGCGCCTGGACCCCAGTCTTCTGGTAACAGTGCATTTCTGTGACCGTTGCTACCAATAGTTGTACACTGTGGAGACATCTGAGCCTATTATTACCGCATTCTCACGAATGGAGAATCCACTTCCTCAAAGGCCTACAGCACGACCTCGTTCAAATTAAATTAATTGTCCATATGTGCGTCATGGTCGCCTTCGAGATGTGATAGTCCGCATTTAAGCGCCCATATTTCTGATCAGTTTGAAAGAATATATCAATGTGCCGCCACGGAGTTCTAGAGTTGCCTTACACAACTCTACACTTTGCCTGTGTAATGTCTTTGTAAATACGCGTGTTAACATGAACATAGAGAGAATATGTTACAGACTGCCTTTGAAAATACCAAAACTATTTCAGTGTACATATCTTCTAAATAATTATGTTATTTCAATGTACAAGTCAGGGCACGAAGTCCGTTATGTTACAGATTTTTATGACCTGTGAAGCTGTGTAACCACAATTTAGACCAAACAGTGTTCCTATTTGGTGTAGCCAGAATAGGTGGTTTTTATTTAATAACATTCTTTGCTTTTCAAGATCGTAGAGGTTCTTAGGTGAATATAGTCTCTTTCGACAGAGATTACTCATCCGATACGGAAACCTCTCACCTAGTGAACAGCGGACTGTGAAAGCCTTTTTGGTGACCTTAGAGCCTAGGTACATGGAACTTTGAATCATCGTACTATGCGTAGGAAGTCGGGAACTCACGTCAGGGAGCGTAGTTTCTCGTCCCGAGAGTGTTTTAGAAAAGTTGATTTAGGTGGTTGGCAGTTTCGTGGCTACCCACCCTCCTACAGGGAAGTGAGCCAATCGTCTTAGAGGCATACTGTATAGTCGTAGCATACGTTACCTTCACCTCTCACAGTGATACTAACGCTTACGAACAGCTCCATATTTGTCTACTAGAACATTTCATTCCGCATTTGTCGTGGCACGGCGCGTGCATCCTCGGAGTTCTGACCTTGTAGCTTATATCAATGTAATAGATCAAGTAGAGTTATCTGCTATCCAAATTTAATTCACCTAGCATAAATCTTTCTTGGTGTTGGGATTTCATTTTCCGTCAGTGAAGTAGAAATTGAATCTGAATACATTTTAACCAATAGCACGTAGTTTGTTCATTTGTGTTAGATAATAGATCATGTTCCTCCATTCATCAGTGTATGTTTTGAGTATTTTTGCATATTATGTTTTTCATAGATAGTGATTATGAAATTCTTTGGCAGTTTCAGTCCTCTCATATAAATGATATAAAAACGTAAAGCCAGTCAGAAAGGTATTTTAATGTACTTTTGTGTGTATTTTGTTGTTATCATTTCTTGTGCCATTGATAATGATACCTATGTCGAAACATTATACTTTGAGAAATCAAGTAAGTGCGATAACACTATCATCATACACCATTTTTTCATGAGAATTCTGGTATATGGCAAAAAACAAACAAACAAACAAAAAAAAAAGATTCTAAATACCTGTATTGCTAGAAGATTTTTGCCCTTAAAAAATTTAAGTATATAATAATAATGAATCTAGATTATCCTGCCGTGTGTCTACCGGCCCGGAAAAGTCGCGGAACGAGATTTAGATCACGGAAAAATCTCATAATTTTTATGGCTTGATCCGGGAATAGTTCTTTTAGAACTGTCGTGAATATTTCATTGTTCGCCGCGGGTGACTTGTTAACTTTCTCTCGTATAGAGAGGTAGAGCGTTTATTTCCTCCGAGTGATCAGTCGCGTGGAACCAGAACCAATGACAACGAATAGCTTCCTTCACGGGTTGCCAACCCTGTAGTAACAAGAAGCGTCAAGCAAAGACTCATAAGCGTATGAAAAAGTGGGTGGGAGGCTACAACTTTTGGCTGTCAAGGTCAAATTTGGTTGTGGCTTTCTGGTAGACACCCTGTTCTGTTAAGAAGCCTTTTATAATTAAAAATGCATCAATGTAATGATAATATGAACAACTGTATTATTCTGAAGGTATTGATTGTTCCTTATTTATTTTTAGGAAATAAACTTCGCAAACCGAGGCTGTCAATCTCGTGTTTGCATTGGTGGCTACGAAAGTTGTGGATCCTCTCAACAATTGATCGTTTGTTCTTTCCACTGACGCTTTATGCACTGTATCTTACGATAGGTAAGCGTAATAGAAATGGAAGAAGTTTGTAGATCTAGTTAGATAATTAGTTTCGTAACGAGGAAAACTTGATTCGCTTCCCTTTATTTAACCAGATGTTCCTCGTTAAACAAGTACTAACAATTCTAGAAACACTGTTTTTGGTAATATTTTCGCGTAGCCAGACACACGCTTCATAAGTCGATTTTAAAGATGAGCTATTGTGGGTAAAAAGAAAATTAAGAATAAACAGTACATATGGCCTTGACAGATCATTACACAAGCTATTAAATGTTTATGCGAATCAGGAATCCATATCAGTTATTATAAAAATTTTAAATTTGCATCTTCTCTTAGTTCGGCTGTATGTCATAACTGTAATAATATTTTCTTTCAAACTTCAGTTATAATGAGAATTTTGTGTCTAAGTTTATACTTTTAAAGTCATGTAATATGTATTTTGTACTTTCTTTCATTTGTATCATACAGAAAGTTTGTTTTCCTTAAGTAATACAACACGGAGTGTGATGTAAGAAATGTATCGCGCCTATAGCGTCAAAGGAATCTGCCGTACCTTTATAGATTGGATTCTAATATCTTTGTTTTACTCTTTGGGCTTGGATGTCACTGAGTTTCTGACCAAGTGCCATTAAAATTATCTGCTCTACCCATTTACTCATAGTGGCGTGAAATTAGCACCTGTACAATAACACAGAGCAGGTATCTGCTTACGACTGTATCTGTTCGGGACGGAGAAAACTCTCATACATGTGGTCATATCCAGAATCACTCACCGCACCAGCTCGACGCTGTACAACACCTAGTTTATGAGAAGAAAAATAAATCGGACACGTTTTGTGTGACCATATACACTCTGTGTTATAAAAAAAAAAATGGCAAGATTTTCTTAAGTCCAAAGGATTGTATAGTATGATAATACTGAATCTATAGTAAGGAAACTGAACAGTTAACATGTTGTTCTTGTTCGGTTCATATGTCTGTTTAATATTGACAGATGCTGTGCGTTTCAGACTTTGAAGTTCTTCCAGTGAACATTTTCTATTAATCTCAGTGTACGTGTAATCTTTCGAACCTGATGAAGATCGATGGGCAGAGTGAAACAGTGTGTTAATTTTGTATGATCCAAAAAGGGTATTCAAGACATTTATTCAATTGGAGATAGTGTTTCCAAATTGGCATGTAAAATGGTACAACTATTTGTCGTTTTCTTAAAATAATGTGCTAATTATTTATCATAACGTACATCACGATAATATTTAATCGTTTTCGTAAACAGCTCGTCCGGCGGTCTGGAAATCTGGGAAATACTGGAAAATTTAGTTGTTCAGGAAACTATCAGGAAATTTTCATAAAATTCTGGAATTTTAAATTTTGACCATATTTTTCCTATTTTTTCTTAAAAGAGAAAAGATTGATAGTGATATAATGTGGGATTAGTATTCAGCTCAGTTTTCAGTAAGTAACTGTTATTTGGTGAAAACGTCACCTTTGATTTTGTCTGTAAATTTCAGGACAGTCGCGTATTTAGGTATAGGCCGTGTAGGGCCGGGCGTAGAGCGTCAGATTTTGACGGGCGGCGGAAATTCCCATCCTAATAGCATTGGACACTTACAGTAGACTTGCAACCAATTCTTCACATCAAGTAGGCAAGCTTACAAACAACTTGACATGACACTTTACAAGCTTGCAGCAAGTGTGTCCTGATACACTTGCCGCAAAGATACAAGTGTGGAATGTTACGGTTGGTACGTTTGCAGTAACTTTGCATCAACTTAACAAGTACCATATTTCCACTTCAAAACTTACAGCACGTTTATTTTAAGTTAAAAGAACTGAACTTTGACATAACAAACTAGAATGAAGTCACGTGAATACTTGATGTAAACGTCTATGCTATTAGGGCATGCTCCTTATATCCCGCATCTACTCACTTGTTGTTGTTGCTTGTCTGATTTATAGCGTCTGAGGATTCGTACACACCTCTTGTAGAGAAATATTTCCTCATTGTAAGTTTAATTTGCAAGCATATTGGCATGTAACTGTACAGACCGTGAACTGTTGCAATTTGACAAATTATATTTAACACCATTTGCACCGCAAGTTAAACACTAAATTGCGATAGATGATACTGATGAAACATAATTAAAAAGTTTCGCACGCAAGATAAACGCTCTTGGGTAGTGAGAGTATGACCACTCAGAGTTCCACTCTGAGAACGTTGTATTACGTCGTTTTCACGTTCAAAAGATGAAAATTTAGTCAGAATGAGTGGAAATTCATCTAAATAGGATCACATTTCCATCGAAAAGAGCTGTCATAGATCCCATCTTTGATTGAGCGGAAATTTCTAATCTTTTCTCAAATGAAAATTCGCTCTAAAAGAGACGAGAGATCAAATTTACCCTTTCCGCTCTTGTAAGATGAAATATTCCACTCAGTTCGAACGGAAATGCGTTCTTCCGAATTGTGTGAACATGTTTATTAAATATGAGGGATTGTGGGTCTAGAGGCGGGAAATATTTAAATACGCTAGTATTTCTGAGACATAACTTCCTGATACGGTGGTGGTCGCGTTTCCAGCTGTAACATCATGTGTATGATAAAAAATATTTTTAAAACACTTTTATTCCTTTGTTTCTCCGATATCCCTGAAATTCAACATTACTTTTTTTTAAATAAAAGGCTTAAAATTAGTCGATTCAGCCATATTTGCTTATTTAGTAGACTACCCGTAGTTTGACAGCTATAGTCAAAACAAGGTCTGCCATCATAGATATCTTTATATGCAGTGCTAATGATGCAAAATGGATGTTATTCGTGGCATTGTAGTCTGTGCTGTGATATATTGTAACAACGCAGCAGAACGTAATTGTTTCAACCATGTTGTTTTGGAAGAGGCATATGTCATATCCTACGAGTGATATTGTAAGACTTGGTGAACAGTTATTATAAGATTTTCTGCTGAAAGTGAAATTAGGCATATTTTTCTGTTTTTCCCCTTAATAAGTATATCGACAACAATCTGAAAATAAATAAATAAATGTGATTTTAATCTGGAAAATGGGGAAAAAGTCAAGGATTTTTTTTAGTGCTCGCTGGACACCCTGTTAAAGTAGATTGGAGTACTCATTATTAATAAATGAAGGTTATGGCAATCATCAGTTACCTTGCACCTATTCCTCGTGGTCTAGTGGTTTTTGTCAGAGACTTCGGAAGTTAATGACACTGGTGTTTGTTTTGCAGTAAAGAATTTTGTTTTCTAGCATTTTTTAGTTATCGATAAAACTTTTAGTATGTTGATAGCTGCGTTTAAAGGAAAACTGCATGGGGGAGGCAGGCAACTTCGAGGCCTGCTGCCGGTTAAATTTGATAAGTTTTTGCAGTTTCTTCCATTTTTACCAGACGAATGGCGGTATTGTACTTAGGCATAGGTCCTAGTCACCGACCTTTCCCTTCTCTGCTTCTGAAAGAGTGCTTGGCGAGGGATGTCACCTTCGGACTTGTGGCGGCCTAGCCATAATTTGCCTGTTTGGCCCATAAGTATAAGCTCGCTGAAATAATAATTGATTTTGGGGGAAATAGTACTAATGGTACTGGCTTTGTGCCTAATAAAATATTTTCCCAAGAGAGATATAATTTTTACGATTTATAATTTTCAGGTCCCTGGTCAGTTGGAGAAATAATTGAAGATCACACTGGAATAATTTTTGCATGGGGCACAGTAATCAGGGGAACCTACCTACCAGGATCTTTCACGTATGCATATGGCTTCCTCCAAGTAAGTTGAATATTAGAATTTTTAATTTCTCTGTGTGTAAAAAAATTAAGAATCTTATCCCATGCAACACATGAAAGTCTAAACTTTTTTTTTAATCAAAATTCTCAGATAGGGAATTTTCCTTAAAAAAAAAAATAAAAAATAAAAATAAAAAAAATCTGTGCTGGAATTTCTGTTGTAAACTAAAGTAGCTTTCATGCTTGGTGTAACGAGTGCTGCACCGATCGTTAGAAGGAAGTACCGTCAGTCTGTATTTAAGCCAGGATAACTGGAACTGAGTCTGGCTGCTGGAACTGAAAAGAAACTTCGGAGTGTTACCCCAGCGGAACTCAAACTTGTTTAACTTCCTTAAACATCACTTACAGTGTGTATACCGAATTATTAGGAGCGATATTCATGACCTTTCCTGGACTTTCTTGATGGAATTCTTCACTCCAGCAGACTGTACGACGATCCTGTAGTTACAAGAGAGTATCGCGACTGGAATAAGCAGCAAGGCATCGTCGTTCACGCGCGTGTGACGTAATATGTGCTGTGTAAGTAAAGTTTCCAAATCGCTGTTTGGAAGCTCCTAGTATGGTTCAGTGGATAGACTGTTCAGTGGCTTGCTGAGTTCTGGGTGCGAATCCCGGCAGGGTCAGATTTTTATCCTTTTTTTCTTAAAAAAAAAAAAACATTTCTGTATGCTCATATTTATTATTAATATATATTTTTTGCACTTTTTTTGTTAGGTGTGGTTAGATTAGATTGGACTAGGTTAGATTAAGTCAGGTCAAATTATCTTTGGTTCACTTTTAAAGAAAAAACTTACCTGCCCTTTTTTAAGCTGTTTTGATCCGCGAGCACATTGCATAATTGCGGACAACTGAATAATATCCCCGTAAAATGTGTAGATTCTTTTCCTGACCGAAAATTATACAACAGTTTGTTTTATGGCAAGCTGAAGCATAGAAAACACTACTCAGGTAGTTATCAATAACCGGAATTTTATGTGGGTTTCACTACAATAAATTCGTTCTCGTCCAGATGTCAACATCCTTAAAATTCTCGAGTTGAGCTTCCTGTTACACCATTAATAATATGAAAGCAGATTTGTATGTTTTAGCTACTCGTAAAAGTATCTTCTAAGCTTTTGTTTGTTTATTTTTATCAGTTCCTTGTTCTTACTTTGCAGCTGTCATCCAGAGTATAATTACACGCCATTTAGGGATGATGACGTTAAGTACAATCAGATTCGGCAAAGCCACGCATACTTTGTGGCATATCTCTCAAGTTTTTGCATCCACATAACTGTACTGCTGTTAAATAGGGAGAGTTTGTTTGTAATATTACAGAATAGCAGATCGCAGAAGCTGCTGTGAACTTCGAAACAAATTATGCTTCAGCGTAACGCCATCATGTACAGTAAACCTAAGCACTTTTGTGAATGTGTGAGCTTAAGACTATTAATGTAATTTGCATGTAATAATAATAATATCCAAAGGTCATATTCCAAAGACTTTATTAAGTCGTCATCCAAACGAATTCAATAAGTATTTGTAACCTGTCGTTCCCCATTCATCTCGCTCATCTCTTCCCCTCTCATCTTGTAACCAACTTCGAATAAATCAAATTATGAAGATTATCTTGCCTTTCTTCTAAAATGGATAAAGTTTGTTGGAGTTTATCAACTAAATTAATAGTCTTCTTCAAACTTGCTTCTGCTTGTCCAGACAAGAAAGAGTTCAATTGACTATGGTTTCTTATTTTTAACTGAGCTGAGCTATTCTTTGATCCATGCAATTCATCTATACAAGTATTTGATTATTTCCTGGAGCTGTATTTTTGGCCTTCAAACAATCTTTTTCTCCAATTTCCAAATAATATATCTTGAGAACTTTGAGGTTGTGTATTCAACTCTCGTTTTCTCTGAAAACAGCATACTTGAAAATAGTTTTTCTTGCCACAAAACGTACAAAGTTTACCATATGCTGGGGAGTTCTTATCAAATTCACGATCTTTGCCGCATCTTGAACATCTCTTTGTGCAAGTTCCTTGTTTGACGACTTTTTGTTCTTTTATAGGATGCCATCTCGTAGTACCATTTTCACTCCTCCAGTGATGTGTATCTATCTCACAACTATTTGTCTTACAAGTCATTTCTGTCCTTTACTGCGATATTCGCAGACGTTCTAATAAATGCATTGCTTTATTCAGAATCAAAACTTGTTCCTCCAGTAATAGTGCTTGATGTTTCTGTTTTAGCTATACTCAATATGAATTCACCTAATAGACTTGTTTTATAGTTTGAACCAAATTCACAAATATCTGCCTGTACTTTCAATAAAGCTACAAATTGCAAAAGGGATTGATCTTGTTCCTGTTTTAACATATAAAAATTGTATCTTTCTTGAATTAAACCAAGTCTTCGTATCTTGCCAAACATGTTATCTTCCATAATCATGTCAGTTCAAATGTTATCTATGCTTCACGTAGGTTTGACTGTATTCTCGTCGCCAATTGTTAATATAATTATTCGTATGTGTGTGTGTAATAATAATAGTATCCAAAGGCCATATTCCAAAGACTTTATTAAGTCGTCATCCAAGCAAATCCAGTAAGCGTTCAATCCTAGATCCAATGCAAAGTCAACGTAATTGCCATGTGAACTGAAAGCATTATTATTTATATATTGAACAATCCTAACCATTGTTGTCCATAATCAATCTAATTTATATTTCCCAATTTAACTACCTAACAAAGACGACACTTGTTGTACTTCCAAATGAGTACCATCTCGTGTAGTGTAACTCAGCAAGAGCGTGGTGTCGTTGTAGCCACGGTAGCTAAAGGTAATTACGTGTCATGTCTGTGTGCGTGTCGCCTACTCATTCGTAACACTTGAACTTTGGAGCATGCCATAAACTACAGTAAGAGAGCACGATCTACTAAATTCAAAAGGAAAGGACCGTAATGATTTGAGACCTTTATTTTGTAGACAAAACAGAGTGCAGATATCAATTGCAATCGGAATTTAAAGTAAAGAAGGAATATTTGAGTTTAATAAATATATATTTTTTGTCTCTGTAATTGTCCTTTGGACATTAAAACAAAAGAAACAGGAATTGGAAAACAACGTATCATTCCATGGAGAATCTTTTATGTGTAGATACTTATCTTCGCCATACCGTCGTTGTGATCACAAATCTACTTTTTTTTTCTCTCTCCCTGCGATGGTTTCTGTTGGCATGGTTACAGTTCAGTCCATTCTTCACTACACACTAAATTTTGGAGCGGTTCTGTCTATTATACGACATTTGCCGGCCGGGTAGCCGTGCTTTCTAAGGCGTTAGCCAACGACTTGAAGGTCCCAGGTTCGAGTCCCGGCAGGGGCATGGGTGTCTTTAAACTTGAACGTGATGGATAATCGTGACGGGCCGAAATCAACAGTTACTAGACTGGCCCATATAAAATAAAGTTTACCAAAAATTTTTGTCGACATTTATCGACGTATATCGTCTCTTGTGTACCACATACGTGTGTTATACTAACTATAAATGTAAGGTAAGAAGATTGCCTTGTATTGGGAAAAGGATGGTTAACATGTTAGATTCATATTTTGAATCAGGAAAAATATTGATACAATTCGACCTTCGTAATGATTGGGTACGAGAAACTGGAATCAAATATGGGCAGGAAGAACTTCTCCTTTGTGCAAAGATTGTTTTATCAGTGTATATTGTCGAATTAGTATATATATAGCTTTTTTTTAGAGAGCGCGCGGCATCTGAAAGACCTGAATACTTATGGCTAGTTCGCTTTAACATTGTTTGCCAAGTTGCGTGGCTGCATGTCTTTTGGTCGGGTCATAGTATTTATAACATTCCCACTTTTAAAAGGCGCAGGAATATTGATTGGGAAGATTGAGAAAGAGAGAGGGACGCACGCACAAAGGGTGGTATTTGCAAGGGAATGACTTTGCCCCATAATTTATGGTTTAGCGTACAACACGAATATTAAAGTGTAGAACAACACGCACATCGCACAGTTATTTTTTTAGGTTTCTAATTACATAAACTTTAGGAATTACTGTTATTGCAGCTGCATTTGGTATTGAAAATAAAGTTAAATATTTGGAAATAAGCTTGAAACTAAATAATCTTTCTTTCTTTTTCAGATGTTTACATTTCATATGCCATTGACACTCTTCTTGGCTCATTGCGTGGACTATAGGTAAGTGTTTTCTATCGGCAGGATTTCCATTGACCTAAAAAACTTAAAAAAAAAACAAAAAAAAAACACACAAGGAAATCAGTTTACAAGCAAAAAATCTTGGAAATGTGAGGGAAATTTTAATATAGGTTTTATGGTTGTCTGAACGTAATTGTTTTTAAACTTTTATTTTGGTAGATCACGAATTTCGTATTCAATAGGACATCCCTCAAAGAGAAGGCAAGTTTTTCAGATTGAGCCAGTGGTTTGAAATTTCCACTTTAAAAATTTGTGTTATAGCTTTGAGGAAATTGCGTATAATTCTCAACTTACGTATTTCCATTTTTAATACCGTATTTACTATGTAGAAGTTAGCTGCAAAAATCAGTGAATTTGTTATGAGTAAATGAGCGGGAGCTCTCATTGTGTAATTTGTGATTCTTTGATTCGTGTATCTGTCCCTCTTTTCGTGTGTGTTTGTGTGTGTGTGCTTGCGTGCGTTATTTAATTTGAAAATAGGACATGTTTTAGTCTTTGATAGCTAAAAGTCAAACTATTTCCCTAATTCAGAGCTTGTCCTGTACTGACGTTAGTGGTAAATCAATGTGTTTCTAACATCTTCACTTAGGGATGATTTAGATTAGTTTGTGTTTTCCATTTTTAAATGTGATTAAAGTCCAAAAAGAATAGGCCGTCACAGAACGCAACTCATATGGAGCTTTCAGCGTGTTTAGATGGTTGAGTTAAACGAGTTATGAAAGCGTAATCTGATAAATTGCTGTGATGTATAAACGTAAAGTTTGATGAATTGTTTTCGGTAATCATTACATTTCTGTACTAATTTAAATCTCCTTCATAATGTTTTTGAAGGATACAAAAAAGCTAAGTCAATCATAGCGATCGGGAGGTCGTGGGTTCAATCCCAACCGCCGACTATCTTGACTGAGATTTTTGCAGGGTTTTTCTCAGTCGCACCAGACAAATGCCGGGATGGTACCTACAGCTTAGGCCCTAGCCGACACCTTTCCGTATCCTTTTCCTCACCTATTCCGGCCTGAGCTTTAGATGCCTAAAGGCCATAAATAAAATTCAAAATTTTCTTACTTTATCGTTCATTCTTGTACCTTTTTGTATTTTTAATGTCCGGAACATCATATTAATGTACAGATCTTCCGAGAGCTAAGTCTTTGACTTGACTGTATCATATAATTCAGTCGAAGTTTTGTCGAAAAGCATTTCAATGATTTGACGTATTTTTAAAATATTTCTAGCATCTAAATGCATTCATTGAATAAGAGATCAGCAAGTTTAATTTTAAAATAAAAATACAAGTACATTTATCCGTTCTAACGGTAGGTTCCCTTTGCTTTGAGAGACAAATTCAGTGGTATTCAATGTACTTACGTTTGTAATCATATTAAATATATTATGTCAAAGGGACCCTCCTAAGCAGGAAAAGTGAGGAAATGGGATAAAATACCGATGCAAGTCAGGCAAATATTAATGAAATAAGAAAAAGTTTAGGAAATGTATTTACTTTACACTACAGTAAGAATTGCTGCTTTGTTGATATTTGGGATCGTCACTAAGAAAATACGTTCAGTTTTTCCCTCAAGCTATGAAAGAACACTTTGATTATGATTACTTCTAATTTGACAGTTTATCAATATTGCGTTGATATTCTAAAGGAGTCCCCATTTTGCACATGTGCTATGTTTGTGATACTAGGTTTTATTTACCTAAATTCTTCCTTTTTGATTCAGGTTTTGAATGAAAATGGAATCTTTAACTCTTCTGTGTTTTTTTGCGTGCTGTAAATATATTACATTACTAACACATTTAACGTATCGAGTAATCCTATGTCCGTTTTGAAAATCTTTACGTAAATAAATACAAAAGGAAAGAAGGGAAAGAAACAACTAAAAAAAAAGAACCTTTAATTTGTATAAAGGTTGTTTTGTGCACATACTACGTACAAATCAAAGATAGTTTTCTGTACACAGTTTTTCTCTTCTTTCTTTCGTATTTCTTTTACGTAGAAGTTTCGGAAACGGACTTAGTATTGCCCAAAAAATGAAAAATGCTAGTAGTTTAGTATATTTTTTGGAAGAATTGGATGTCTCTTACACGAAAGTAATATTTACATTGCTAGCCTTCTCGCGCATCATGCCTATTCACAAGTAAGATTCAATGATATTATTTATTGAGTGTGGGGATTGTCAGATTTAATGTGTAGGCCATAGTTCTCATGACAGACAATTGACATCGTTGTTGCTGTGTAAATAAACTGTGAATTATATGATGATGTCTGAATGACGGAATATGGAGTCCGAATAAATAAAATCTGATTTAACTGCATATTTCTAGTCTTTAATACTGGCGACTTGGATCAAGATTCGAACCTACTCAACGTGAGAGCAAAGGATGTATACGTGTGTATTTGAGTGTGACATGGAATCGATTTTAAGTGACCAGTAGTTATCCACAGAATAATGTAATATTCGAAATGACATATGCCTAGGTTAGTTTAACGCATTTTTGCCATCCTATCACTGAGTAGTGGTTGGATCCATATTTGAACCTAAAGATTAGCTGGTTGAAATTGGGCGAAGACTTATACCATGTAGCCATCTTCCAGTACGCCATTCATTCTTCCCCCGACGTGGGTAGTGGCTATTTGTACCTGCGACGATTCACATTTTATACAAGGTCGTTATACGATCTGCGGAAGCGTTCGTATGGTAACACAAACATATTTTTGGTCCTTGTAATTTTATTGGGTACTATATTTCATCCAGCGAGGAATGTTCGGTTGTCTAAATATTAGTACTACTTAACTATAAGCTAGCACTGAATACAAGTGGTTTCAAAGGCTGGGAGAATCAAGTTTATTGAAACAGTTTATTCTAAAGATGATGAGCATATCAGTGCTGAGATTGTGTGGGTTTTTAACGTTATACAGTCGATTCCAAAAGTTCTTCCCATTCGATAAAATTTCTTTTGCCAGTTAATCTGGACTGTGGATCGATTTGTGTACTCTTTTCAGGAACGTTAAAAGAACGTGGTTTTCTGTATCTTAACTGTAGTCAATCTAAAGGTATTCGTAAGAGAAATTTTACGGAAGGAAAGGTATTTTCGGTGTCGATTGTGCAAATAGTTGGTACGCCCTTGTGATATCATCGAGACATATATGTAGACAGTGCCATTTCTTCAAAGTTTCAATTAGGCGAAACCAAATACTCGTATGTCTTAAATTCATGATCTTGTGATATGCTTAAAGATCAGATGCGTTTTGCCAAAGTTTTATTGTATGCTTCCATGAAGCAATACGTAATTGTACAAAAATGTCAGATATCCCCTTTATCATGAAAGGAATTCTTTGATTACTTACGCGCTGAGAATAGTTTGTATGACTGAACTACGGTATTAAGAAGAACTTGAAAATGCTAAACGTAGTAATTTGGTTCATAAGCACTCGAGGACGGAGTGCGTCAATAAATTGAAATGAATTTATTTATGGCATCTTTGACTAAGGTCGAGAGATAGCGTCAACTCATTTATGAAGAAAGTCTAGAGTGTTTATGGTAAAAGCAGCATGGGATGCAGAGTGGGTTTAAACTATTGCAATGCTAAGGTAAAGAGTTCTTTTTCCTGACTATTTCCGAATCAGTATCAGTAGACCCTTATTTTCATACCATTACCGGCATCAAAAAGTATCCGTTCAATTATCTGTGTGTGTGTTCCCATACAATTCTGGGTAAAAAAAAAAAAAAAAAATATTATCCGTGCCGCACGATGTGTAGATAAAACTTCGCAGGTAGCGCAGTGCCTTGACTTTCGACTCCAGTATACATAGACTGGTTCAGCTGAAGCGCGATGTGCATTTCTGTACACAGAGGTTGACCGTGATGGGGGTGACACCGCAATAGGTAAAGCACCCGAAGTGTCACTGGAATATGGCTGATCGCTACAACGATCAATTTTTCAGTGGAATTTTCAACAAGTTACTATACACATGTCAATGTAGTTTTCAACATGGTTTTTTGTGTAAATAAAATTAACATATTTCTTTTTATTTTGCAGGTTCCGTACGTTTTATGGTAACAAAAAGGCACCAATGTGGAGGTTTATTTTGAGGCATATACCTTTCATTCTTATCCTTTCACTGCAGATGGTGTTTGCTTACTTCTTCTGGTTGGCTTACGGAACAATGGCCTTTTTACTAGGTCCTTTGAGAACGTGGTCAATAATTCTTGGTCTCTTTTTATGGTACCAAGCAATTACGTTACCTGAGAAATGTATGAGGTAAGTAGATTTGCATGTATTGACTACAAGATTACGACAGTGTTCCTTATACAGTGTGTGTAGACATGCACAGATTTGCGTATAAGGGTATTCATATAGTAGCACATATCACACAGAAAGATAAAAACTGTGCTAGCTTCTGCCGATAGAACATATTCACGGAAAAGAGAGAAGTCAGATAATAACGCTAATGTATCTGAAGTGCCTCAAGCCAATATAATGTTAGGTAGGAAAAGGCAGAAAGGAAAATGTAATGGCAGTATAGAATTGAGAAAAAAGAATACTTGCATACCAAACTCTTAAGAAAAAACATATTTTACCCAAATATTGAATTACAAATTCACTATAGTTCGGTGTTAAATTCCGTGTTCATGATTAAAGAAAAGCATCATGATCATAAAGTTAGCAGTAGATCACGAAATCGCATCAGTTTACTCTTTTTTATTGTTGGTTTTAATTTGCCCGTGCTCTCTATAGATTTTTTTTTAATCGAAGGATTTGAAACGGTTATACAAGACGCGGCTGAAATAACTCGCTATTTTTAGTTATGTAACAAAGGGACATCGGACAAGATTGAAATACATAGCGATGGAACCAGAAGTGCTGTTTTATTATCTTCGTGTAATTACACTATTACACAACTTTCACATGTCAGAATTACAGAATTGCAACTTTGTTTCACAGCATGACAGTTTACGTGCAGTGTGGCCTTGGTTATGGACATGCCCTTCTTCCTACCCTCCTTTTCACTAAGTCAGGGCAAAAGCCGAGCTTCCTGCAGGGAGTTGTTTCCTGGGCGTGTCATTTGTTGAGGTGGTGATGTCCCCTGACCCGCTCTGCCCCTCCGACTTCGCTATCTGAGACTATTTCCTTCTAGGTTATTTAATGATCGTAGTGTTCCCCCACAAACATCGGGCATTACAGGAGTTCAAGGTTGTCATCACTAATAAGCTTGCAGTTGTTCCCCAAGCAGTGACATGCGTGATTTGTCCAAACTTTTATGTAAAGACTTGGAGAGAGTTCCAGAAACTGTGGCTGTCCTCTTCTGATCAAGATCTAAGTGCTACTCGTCACTGTGGCGATTAATGTGTCAAACTGTGAAACGAAATTCTAAATAATGAGAAAATTGGTGAACTTCCGATTTTGATATATGAAATATTAGTGTAACCGTGTATTTACACAAAAGGTAATTGTGTGTAATAAAAATGGCATTCGTTTCCTGGTTACAGCACATGTATTTCAGTCGTCTCCGACGCGTACCCTTCGTTACTCAGTTGTTTAAAAACGAGTTACTTCTGCCGAACTTTCTTGAATTATTTGTACGTGTTGAGATACTTATGGACACAAATCGATACATATTTAAATACATGTGAGGAAAGTTCCCGAAGACAGTCAGGAAATTAATTTGCTACAAAGCCAATTTTTTGTATAAAGTATAGTTACTGACTTACGTAGGAATAATGCTTATTTTTTGGTTCAATAGAATCTCAGATCACTTGCACATGTCATATTTAGATACAAAATTTTGATTAGATCCGTTTGATAATCGGGCTAATGCGGTTGTTTCGAAATTAAGACAATTTGTTCTTAACGTTCTTAAGTACGTAATAGTGCAGTGAAAAAAATAGAAATGTACAAATTAATATTGTGTTTGTAAAAGAAATAGTTCTACAATAAAATATGGGTATTTAGAACACTGTTTAGAAAGGTAATGCCTACAGGCACGTCGAGCCGTGACTCCAATGTAGTTCACGTCCATTGCCTTGACAACATTATAGTCATGTTAACTCTAGAGATCCAAGGTACTAGGTCGAATACAGTTCGTTCACGGTTCCAGTTTACCTTCGCGTATGCGGTTTCATCTTTACGTGACAAGTCACAGTGGACTCGGTGATCTTGGCTGTAGAGCGTCGGTTACGGCGTGGGATGTCCGTGTTTGACCCCTGCCCAGGACTATTTTTTTATTTATTTTTTCTTCAGAAGAGCTGATATTTCTTATTAATAGACGCTCCCTTATACTTTTACAGGTATTTTAAACATTTAACGCGCTTGGCCTGGGTTCCATTACCGTGGAGGCAAACTTGCTTTTTAAAACGTACCTCAGTGCGGGTATTAATTATTAGCAAATACATCCTTGTATTTTTATAGGTATGTTCAAGATTTTAACGCGCTTTAGTATTATACATATTTCACGAACATGTAATACCGGTTACGGTTAAGAGAGCATAGACGGGTTAGTAGTCAAGTTAAACTTTTTCATTCTCAGGGATGCGAAGAACAAATATCATTCTCCCCTCCCCTTTTAAAGTTAAACAAGACCTCGTTCGTCATTCCCCCTCCCTTTATCCCTTAAAAATGTAGAAATCAAGACAAGTCGTTGGAATCACATTGACTAAGCTGAATATTTTCCTACGTTACATACTACAAGTTTATAAACTTCCCTGAAAAAATATGGATTTTCTAATAAACACAGTCACATTTACTGTCAAACGGGTGTCACGTCACGATAGGCTATGAAACCACAGGAACTTTAACTGCGGTTAATAAGAGAAAGAATTTGAAACTGTGACAGACGTACTTGGAACAGTTTAGCAATATCTTCGGCTTTCCTCGGGCCCCGCCTACAAGGCCTTCGGTTTCTCTCGCCAATGGACGTACCAACATTGGAGTCACAAATGACGTGACTCTAGCCACAGCCATTTGGAAGTACTGAAGTTGCGCTTAGGAGAGCCAAAATTGTCCCTTAAATCGAGATAACAAAGATAGAGATTATACATTCGTTGTTGTTGTAGCGAAATCTATTATTAGCATAAGTATAAAGAGATAAATATTGGAAACTATTTTCTTCGTAGGGAAGCATCTTTAGTGTGGGCTGTAGGACCTGTAGTCGTGCACACGTTCAATGATGGAGACGATGTGCTGGACGTGGATAGAGCAGACACTTAGAGAAGGTGACGTGGAGGTACAGTTCAGCTGCCTGAAACTGAACATTCCTTTTTCTTTCAAAGAATGTGTAATGTAGATTCACACTAACGCTGAACAGAACATATTTAGGTATTGGCGACACTACTTAATAGTTCTTATTTATTGTACTTTTCTATAAAAAAAAGAATCTCTAGCATTGATGGTACATATTCAAGAGAAATTATTGAAGTTTGGCCTTCATGACTTAATTGGGTCATTAAGTGCGTACATCTTTAAATGCCAGGAAGTTTCTAGCGATCATGATGGGAGTGCAAAGTTCTTGAAAACCCACTGTTTAGAAGACCAAATTGAAGGATGTATGGTTGTGAGTAAAGCAGTAGTTTTAGTAATAATTTATAATATATATTAAGATGTACTGTCAATTTACTCCGGGTACATAATGTCCTGCACAAATTAAGGAATATTGGACCATGTAATATGTGGTAGCACATTTACTGTGTGTTTGTTGTTAATAGTTTTTTTTTGCTTTGGTAGCCCCATATTGGAGCTGTAGTACATTTTTAGTGATAGAATTTGGAGTAATCCATTTTAGAACTGACATAGTGATTGAACCCTATCACTTGGTAATATTATTTTGAAAGGAGTAACGAACTCTTTCTTTAGCAAGAAAGTGTGATATTTTAGAGGATTTTTTTTTTTAATTGTTTTTAGTTACTAATCGTGATTTTTCAAAGCATCGCAATGACAAAGACGTTTTGGTGCAGTTTTGAACGCATAAGACAGTAATTGACATTTTGTTTAAATCTTTATTAATATCCTTTACTTAATTTTATTTATGTTTGAGCAGAAAGGTTAAGAGTAACATTTATAATAAGAGGAGTTCTGTTTTAGAACTTAATGAAACAAATAACATTTTTAATTTATTTTAATTTTCATTTGTGTAAATAGAAGTCATTAGTTTCCCGCCAATAATGGTTCATCTCAAACGAAAGACTTAATTAATCCTTATGCATCTTGTTGTACTTTACACGTGAGAATTTTTTTTTAAATGAGTGTGTTCACATATTCTTCCGATTATATTTCTTAAATACAAACACGTGGCTATACATAACTGGTATTATTTTTGAAAAAAAAAAAAAATCTTCCATCTTAGAAATGAATTGATCACAACATCGTGTGTAGTTCCTCTAATCAAAAATTATATCAAGTTGTCTGTTTTTTATTACCGATATATGTATTATTTATGAAATATCTCTGTTCTCTTGTAAATATGAAATGTTGTTACATGTTTAAAATATTCTAGTTATTAATGTCAGTGGTTCGTATGTGTTACAAAAAAAAAATATTTTTGTATGTCTAGTCAAACTGTATGGCTGTGACTATGAAATGTATATGTAATTTACCTAATTATTTGTGTGTGCATGCTTATTATAGAAGTAAGAAAAGAAAAAAATACCATTCATACCTGAACAAAACTCTGAACTGTACAAGTTCCTTAAGTTTTAGCTTT
Source organism: Lepisma saccharinum (assembly GCA_022664845.1). NCBI lineage: Eukaryota > Metazoa > Arthropoda > Insecta > Zygentoma > Lepismatidae > Lepisma > Lepisma saccharinum. The sequence goes on from JAGDQP010004818.1 coordinate 44,385, forward strand.
ACATTGGACAAGTAGGAGACATTGGTCTTTGCGTACCTTAAGTCAATTATGTGCGTGAAAAACAAGCATACATATATATACACTGATGTTCAAAGAAAGTGGATCACCTAGGAATTTTTCGCGAAGGTCTAATGTAAACAAACGATATTTATTAATAGTTAAGGCGAAACTAACTAATATGAGACAGATGCTCGCAAAATATTCTAAAATATGATAGTTATGATTAAAATGGTCTCAAAAGACCCGAACTTGCTTCCGTTTATTATTTTAAAAGAAAGTCAGCGGGTGCAACCGTATGATAAGATCAATGTCTGAAGAGAGTCAGATGATAGTTCGTAGTTTCAGATACGAATTATGGCTTCGTGAACTTTACGAAGGGTCTTTGGTTTGTTTTGGTGATCAGCACATGCCACATGATACCAACTGTTCTCTATAGGGTTAAGGCTCGGGCTGTTCCCTGACTAGCTACGAGTTGCAATGGAACTTTTTTCCAACCATTTTTACCTGTAAGAAAAGTAAACAAATGTCATCACATTATTTAAATTTGGATTTTATTTTAAGGCCTTTAGGCAACTTTGGCTCAGGCCGTATGGATGATGATGGAAGAATTGGTGGAATGAAGAAAGCGGGAGAACCCCGAGAAAATCCACGCTCACGGTACGCGTATTTGTCCACCACTGAGCCATCGCGACCCTTATCAACACATTATTCTCGAAGCTCTAACGCAGAAATGAAGTACCTATTTAGCGCATTTCCTCCGATGACAGAGAGTAGAATCATGCTAAAAGATGCAGTTGTAGTGGCCTCTAATAGTTGGCAGCAATTTGCTGTTCAGTATAACCATGGTATTTAAGAACCCATTTATAAACTGCAGGTAACATACTCTGCGATACGAAATACATCCCCACATCATTTGGTTTGTAGGAAATTTTACTGTAGACACCTGTAGTTCACTTGTCTCCGACGGGCCGTTTGCTCTTCCATCAGCGCATTCAAGTTGAATTTCTTCTCATCCGAGAAAATAGCCGACTTTCACTGCTCGGAGTTTCATTGGACATGCCCTTTATATAAATTAAATATGCCATATTTCATTTTTTAAGCACCGGGATGCCGTAGCTCAGTTGGTAGAGCTTTGACTTAGCATTCGGAAGGTGCTTTGAACGATCCTAGTGGCCGCCCATTCTGACGAAGGTTCTTCATGTATCATTCCAGGAAAATGCCGGGATGGTACCTACTAACTAGGCCTTGGCCAACTACCTTCCAATATCTTTTCTCACACTCTATCTCGAGCTGTCTACAGGACATACATAAATTCAAATTCAATTGACTTTCTATGTGAGATGGGTCTTCCTACGATAATCGGTTCCAAGTTTTTTAAAACTAACTATTGCACTCCTGTATTTTTTCCATTTTCTTTTCAACTCAGACATAAGCCATTCAAAACAAGATCTTGTTTCAAACAAAAAGCTCGTTTCCTATTTATAGAACCAACATTCTTGAGTTTGAAATATGTGCACTGTCTACTGATTAAGAGGACACCCTTTGTGCAACTTGATGGGTACATGTTTCCTTACGTAGAACCGCAATAGCGCTCTTTCTTCGTGGCGTCAACTGCATCTCTTGTGGAGCGTACTTATATAAATAAAAGTAACATATGATGCAATTTACTTCAACACCAACGCGTGTCAATCTTATCTGATGCAGTCTATAAGAAATATTGTAATAGACTTACGTTGTTCGGACGACTGTTATCATTTTCCGAAGTGATGCGCTTCCTTTGAACATTAAGGTTGCTTTTGAAACGCATACAGAATTTCAAAGTAATGCCAGATTAAACTGAGTGCCTTCTTCTTCAAGAAAACAAACAGATTTACCGATGTCTCGCTATTGTTAAAATTTTGTTTTCATCTTCAAGACACAATTATCAAGAAATGAAATCTTTAGATTATCATATGAATTGTAAGTTTGAAATATTAATATCATTGTTTTGTGCACCGATTATTATATTTGCTCAAATTAGCACACTGAAATCAAAAATAATTGCTCAAATCTATTTTTGAAGAATGAAAATTTAGAAAAGACGATTCTGAATTTATTGATGACAATTATTCTTGTCTGTAGAATTAGAATATATATTAGAAGTTATACGTTACTTGCAAGTATGCTACTTATTTGATAAGTTTAATATACGCGAAGAAGCATTAGTTTTCTGCTTATGCATGTAGCGTGTATATAAAGTCATGGTGGAGTTTCAAAAGAGCCATGCCATTGAAACTAAATCTGATATGAAACCAGTGCCAAACGATGGGGAATCTCTGAGTTTTCCCTTGTAACGTTCGGTAGAAAACTGTTTAGAAAAAAAAGAGCTTGTACAACTAGATGACCAGCACATCCGTTATTTCCGATGCTCTTAGTCGTGTATGGCAGGAATCGAATTAAATGTTTGCAGGCGTATCAAAAAAATCCACATTAACTTTCATGGAACAAAACTGTGTACTCATGGAAAGTATTTTTCATTTGGTGTCTGTTTCATGTCCTATCAGTTTTTGTTACGAAGATAAAACCGTTTTTAAATCCCACCATAACTTTACGAACTGTCTAGTTGTGCAAGCGCTTTCTATTCTCAGCTTTTCCTTCCCAATGTTACAACGAAGAACTTGATTGTTTCGCGTCTCGATCATGTTTTGCGTTGGTATAACTGAAACCCCACCATAACTTCCCGAACACACTGTATATTATTTTACTTTGCACTTACAACAGTTTTCTGTGTTCACGTTTTGTGATCAAAATAATCATTAAAACTGAGCGGAAAGGTTCAGAGGAAAATCTGCTAAGCACGTAAGCGGAAGGACTTCGGCTCCAATCGCGGGGTCAACCATCGTACTGAGGTTTCACCCAGTTACGCCAGGCGAATCACGCCATTGCGAATTAAAGCTAGGGTTAGTACCATCGTTTTCCTTCTCCCACAAATCTAATGAATGTCTTTTTTTACATAATCCACTCCTAGCGATGCTAAAATTATGGAGAAAGCTTCTTTCTCTCAGGGATGAGTAATGATTATTGTAATATGAATGTTCCGAACGTGTACACACATTGGCAGTGAAGGAAAGTGACAAGCACCTTCTGGTAGCTATATCTACCTGATCGTTAGAGAGGAAATAAAGGGGACTCCAATCGGAAGTGCATTGCTGTGATTATTTTATGTTTTCCTGCGGTAACAACTACGTAATCGTCGGATCGAGATGATGTGTAGCACAGGAGGGGGTAAAATGAAACAAAGATGCAGTGGTCAATCAGGAGTTAGGGAGGAGTATACAACGTATTCCTAGGAATAAATATTACAAGCCCAAGAATAGTTGTCAAGTAACGTGTGATTGATATTGGGTTCTAGGTGTAGGTATTCTAAATTATGATAACGCAGATGCGTGAGGCACTCTTAAACAGAACGAATACAACGTGAAAGAAAGTGTGATTGCTAGATAACTTTAAACTTGGAAGTTGTGAGCAATTTTAGTTACTAATCACTTTTAGCCCGTCTCTATTTAATAAGCTGTTAAAAAAATAATTAAAAAGATTGAAAAAAAAAAACATTTTTTTTAAGGTGGACTAAAAGTAAAAAAATAATTAATTAATTGAATTACTCGTATGAATCGGAAAATAAAAGCATGGGTGCTCTTAGATATTATGATTTTATGATAAGGTAAGCAAGAGCACCCACGCTTTTATTTTCCGATTCATATGTTTAATTCAATTTATTATTTTTTTAATTTTAGTCCATCTTAAAAAAAGCGTGTTTTTTTTTAAAAAAAAATATCCTTTTTTAATTACTTTTTATGTATAATAGATGAAAAACTCCCTGCGAGATAGGCAACCCAAACTTCACACAATATATGCGGCGTTGCGTGTATTTAAGGATAATTTCCAATTATTTTATTAATTAATTAATTACAGTTAACTAAATTATTCTGTCGTATATCTAATGATTAAATATTGCATTGTCATCCAGTTCTGAGCTATGTTTAAATTTTCAAGTGTCTAGATCATCGGGAACTTGATTTAAAATCGATTACATAATTTGTACCGAACAGACAGATAAGAAAACGAGTTAATTAAAACGTGGTAAAAAATCACAAATACATAGTCCCAGCTGGAATTCGAAACTATTTCCCTGGGCGTGAATTGTGAAATGGGTAAATGAGTCTCATCTCACAATTGTTCTAGTAAATGTCATTAGCTTCTTTGCAGTTTGTATTTTAACCTTCTAACTGTGTCGTAATTTTACTGCCTACTTGATTGAACGTGTTTAATACTGGCGTTTTGCGTCTTTCCATTTCTCCTTGCACTCTAATCATCTGACATAATTTGCCTACCTCATTCTTTAATGAACTGCTCAATTGATCGATTCTTCCGCATGTGATTTTATGAAGTGCGGTCAATTCAGGTTAACGTGCAGTAGGTTAAGCTAACTCTTCGTCTAGGGTTCGGCTATCTTGTGCAAATATAAGCTTTTATATTTTAAGTTTTCTCCCGGATCGCTTAGCGTCTCTCAGAAAATCAAAATGTCGTCACTAGCTACGCATTCGCCTATGAAGCCACTTCTCGTCAGCTGATCCGCATAACAAGGCTGAATAACACCTTTTGTCATGACCATTACCTGTTATGTAAGTCTTCACTGAAATTCAACATAAGGTCTCTACGTCGGCAAGACAATGACATAATTGCAAAATTCATCGGAAGGGGTTTATCGTTACTACCACTTTGTGTTACTGATGCAAACGATCATTCTACGTATGGGAAATATTAGTTCTTGTTAAAAATTACATATTTAAATCGTTCTCCACAAAACGTAATTTGGGTGATCCAAGTACATTATTTGGAACAATACTTGGCAAGATTTCTAAATGAATATATTACCGAAATATGTTGATCCTTATTAAACAAAATTAAAGTTACTACTTTAAATTATTGCGTATGCTGTTGCTTGAAATCAACTTGGTAAGGAAAAAATATCTACGTTAAAGCAAACAGAGACCCATATGCCAACTGGTACGACTTAGACGTACGTTCGGGCTACGAATGAACTCTTAAAACGGTGTCTCTTAGATGCGCATCGGTCCTGAGGTGACTTTTCGAAGGGAAATCGACATTTTCACGTGCTAATCCTAGGTTCGGTACTCATAGATACGTACTAAATACATGGGGCATGACGAATTGTATTGGTTTATGTAATGATTCCTTTTATTGCTTGAAAATTATTCCTAAAAGAAATGTAAAGTGTCTCTCTCATAACCATTTCTCGGGGTCATCAGTACATTAATCGAGGAAAATTTCGTAGTCCTATAAGTACTAAAATGCTGGATGTTGGTGCGATAAGTGTTGTTAATGATTTACGTCAAAAGTTCAAAAAAATGATTAACGATTGACAAAAGCAAAAAATGAGAGTCGAGACTTGACGTCCCGAACTGTCTGGTTCAGAAATATCTTAGTTGTCATATACAATTTAAAAGAATAAAATTTACATTGTTACAGCCAACAAGAAGCATAATTTTGTCATGAGCCTATGAGCAAAGAACTAACAAAACCACACAACAAAATTAAAAAAAAAAAGAGGGGGGGGATGCCCTGCTGCTCTTTTAGCTGAGTTAAACTTACAGATCACTAATGGTGACGACTCTAAAGATTACTTTGTCACTAAGAAAGCATAGTTCCAGTTTTACTAAAGTCAACCTACTTGAATTTGCACCAACGAAAGCTCAATCACAGGCATGAATTTACTGTCTGGAGCTTCTCTCTGAAATTATTTTTCTTTGATTTATAAAGAGATCAATAAGTTGTTTTCATGAGACTACACAATTAAAGTTTACATAATGATGTTTAACACAACGCTTTTTACGCAGCTTGCCAATGAATGCGAAAGCAAGAGTCGTGATCTAATGGTTGAATTGGTACGCACAGCATGGACAATCCCATCATGATTTGTCACCATTTGATCTCTAAATGGATAATGTATACCATCGATATTTTATTAGATTTAACAAGCAATGTTTTTAACACCTTGCTGTACTCAGATCGAAAAGGTTGTCCCAGCTGCCTCTTAAGAAAAGAAAGTTCAGACGTGAAATGTTCTCAATCATAGAGTGTTCATAAAGTAGAAGGATCCAGGGAGGCTATGATCTTCGGATAGTGATCTCAATTCACACACAAAAATGGTTTGAATACGTACATAAACATTTATATATATATAGATAGATTCCTTACATACTATACTCTTAAACCTAAATCAGCTTATGTTTATACCTCGTAGAATACGCATTCGTTTCACTCTTTAGGCATGTCGAAAATGAAAGACAAATATGACCTGCATGAGTCACCACATGCAAGATATATGGGTGTGAGCATAGTAAAATTTATGGTGTCTCAATGGTCTCTCAACCATATTGTATTGCCCGGGACTTTCGTAAAATGGCCATATTCATATATAATTCGCAATTGCTATAAAGGAGTATTTCTCAGGCTAGAAGGCGCCTGAAGCAATATACATGACGTGGTTTGTGCCCTAGATTCAAAGCGATTCTTACACCCTTGAAATGAAAATTGAATCAATGTATGTTTGAGTCAAAGAAAATGGTCAACATGCTCTTTGTCTGAAAAGTAGACGTTCTAAAATAACTCAGTGTTCTTAAAGTCGACGTGCGAGTTACAACATTTAAATAAACTCCAACAATACACAAAAGTAATTGGTTCCTGCCCAACACATTATCAGTTACAGAATACTTGCAATATCTATTCTTTAAACATAAAAAAAAAAAAGGAATAACATTATACTCATTGTGTTGCTAGGCATCTCATGAATTCTCACGTGTTTGCAGATGGGGAATTTCAACATTGTCATTTCCTCAAATTTACAATAAACAAAATGATGTTATCAACAGTTCAAATTTCACTGTAATTTTCATTGGCATTGTTAAATTTGACACATAAACAAACGGAAACAATCTGCTATGTCTTTTTTTTTAAAAAAAAGTTTTTTTTTCGTTGTAGAAAAGTTAACGTCTCTATTGAACAAACGTAGCTGTCTACAAATGAAAAGTTCCGTTCTCTACAAAGAATGGTTCGGCAAATGGCCAAAATGTAAAGACATGTTCAGTTCTTCTGTCCCCTTTACGGAAACGAATAATTAGATAAAAAGATGTTTGGAATGAACGGAGGGGAGTGGCCCTTTTTATTTTTTCATAAGTGAGTCTCGCAGGTTTGAGAGTTGTGTTCAGCTGATCTCATCATCGGCGGAAGCATAGAGCCTTAGAAAAAGTGTTTCCTACCTTTCGTTCTGCCGTTACTTTCACCCGGTCGTCGAGTCCAAACGTTACCTGCTCTCACAGATGTTCTTCGCTGTGGAATGCAGCGGTTCACGACCAAGAAAATGAACCGTTTACTGACATAGTCGGGTTGCTTAGTGGTTGTTGGAAGTGTCTTCATTTTCACTACTCTCATACACACAAGTCCCAGCAATAGTCTTCGAAGAGAGGAGTTCGAGAGGTACTCCCGCGCACTTGGCGACTTTAGCTAGCCATCGTAGAGTTTGAGAGAGAGAGAAAAAAAAAAGTTCAAAATTCGCTGAAGTGTGATGCACTATAACACTACTTCACGATGTGTGTCTTGTGACAGTCAACCTCGGTCTATCTATTCGGTTCCTTTCCTCTGTTTTCTCCCCCTCCTCTCTTCCTCAAATGTGAAATCCATTCTCTGATTTCCTAGAGTTATCTCGCTCCTTCTCTCTCAAAAATTCCGTGGCCTTCCGTTTTGTCTCTAATGCCCAACATACGTGTCCTCTGATGTTTTCTATGAAGTGCGAAGTTGCGAACCCTAGTGACCCCTCAGTAAATCAGTCACTCGCCTCTGTTGACCAGAACAGCGTGGGCGGTCCTCGTTCGTCGCCAACCACTTGCTGAAATTTCTTGAAAACAAAGTTTCAAAAGAGAACAGTTCTCAAGTATTTTCCAACAGACTCTATAAACAAAACCGCTCGTGCCTTACTTTAAAGTGGGAGGTTTAAAAAAAAAATATTTCAAGATTTCTTTTCTCTTTATTTGGTAGTAATGGCTGTTCACAAAGAAATGTGATCAGAATAAAATAATATTTATTAAATTAATAAAATGAATAAAACACACGTGCATGAGTGCGATTGTCACGTGTTGTAGTTCTATAACCACACGAGAAAAGATTCGTTTCAAAATTGATCACTTGGCACGGTTCCATCGCACATATTATGTTATAAGTTTTTAATTAAGTCGCACCGATGAAATTAATCCAGTTCACTATTCATTACATAATCTTTAGTCCAGCTAGGTTTGTTTCTAATGCGAGTTGATTTGCGAATTGGATGATCAATTGATTTGTTTAAAGATGGTTTATATACGTTGACTCCTTTAGGGGTTTTTGGTTCCGGTCCACCAGCCGATCCGCTACCATCTCCTTCTTTGTTGTGAAAGATCTTATCTTCATCTGGGCTCTGTTCTTTGAGCTGCTTAACCTCAATCAGTAAATTATATATATACATATACATGTAGTGATGGCCGTGTGGTACTTAATTTAATCAGAGCCTTTTCCGCTTCTTCAGCACTTTTACCCTTCACTTTCATCTTCCATCACGCAAAAGGCTTTCCTAGCCTTATCCCATGCCTGGGTCAAACTATTGATCTCATCATAGAAAACCAGGTTGTTCAAATCTGCTTGAAGTAGAGGCTTCAAATCTTGAGCACAGCCTTTTAAATATTTGGCTCTGTTTTCAACTATAAAACTCAGAATGTAATGCTGAATTTGATTGCCTGTTTGGCATGCTTCGTTCGTCAACAGGTCTTCATAGATTCCAGTACAATGCATTATGATGTTCCCTAGAATGGAAGTTTCCCTATTAGCCTTCTCTGCACAGCATCCTTGTAACAGGAGAGTAATTCCGGCATAACAATTGAAGAACGATTTAATATGTCTGTGTATATCCAATAGCAGTTCTTGTGCTACATGCTTGTACCTTTTTAAGGACTTCAACGCTATTATCCAAAATAGTTGTTTTGTCACGACATTACGTTTCATACACACTATCGAACACTTTACTGACTGCCATGTTCAGCTGGAGCGTCGCTAAGGTTTCGTGTCACTTAGTACTGGGTTTGCCGATGCACAGATACGGATCTGAAATAATTAGAACATCTTTCGAATCTGCTGCATCCAAGCGTCACTCGTGGGATGCGAAAACAGATCCCCTACGGTCACATGTCTTTCGCTTGCAACTTTTTCATTGAATCGCCTATTTCTCCTTATCTTCTTACACTCTTTCTCTTAAATCAAAAGTAATTCATCGTCCCACGTTTTATCCTCTTCTTCCATTTGGAGACCGAGTCTACTTCTGTGGAAGTGCCGTCGTCGTCTTCGATGTCGTATTTTTCTCCAAAACGTCGGTCCTTAGTTTATAGTCATGGTCGCAAACAGGCTGTGGACAGCACAAGGTAGACCACTTTCTCCTTAGGAACTGTTGTTGGGGAGAAGCCTTTCAATAGTGAACAGCTTTCGATACAAATTGTCAAAGGTATCCGACAATTGTTTAACATTCAGGTGGACATGTACAGGGGCTCCATTTAGATTCTGTGATGATATAGTTAATTAACAAAACTATATCCCACAGGTGTTCCTTCCATAAACTATGTAGACCCACGCAGAACAGTCTCGACAGTCGGTTCATTTCTCGCTAAATTCTTTAAACGGAATTCGACTACGGGTTATATGGTGTAGAATGAAAGATCCTAATCCCCTCACTGTCCATATCACCTATAAACTTTCGTGAAGTAAAGCAGGGACCCTTATCGCACAAAATGGCGTGTGGTAATCTGAGATGTAGAAAGCATACATATAGGCATTTTAGTCTGAAATTATTTCAGCACAACTGACAAGTATTTCGCGAAGTTCTGATTCTGTTTCCAGCGCAAATGTTTCGGAGCGTGAAGTTGGATAAAACGGATTATGTTTTTGGCATACAATTTGCATCTTGGTAGCATCCACGTTTTCATGTTCTATTTTACGCATTTGTTCCAACAGTATGTCGGATGAAAATTACATCGGAGGGTTGATTTTATTAATCCGGTAATTTCGCACCTAAAAATGTGGATTTGTCAGCACTGGCAACAAAATACTCAATGGTATTATATAATGTTGACGCAGTTTGCAGGGTAAAAGAGTCTCCTAGAAAGTAGTGCGCTTCCAAGAGTGCTTTAATTGCTTTGCTCTTGAATTTCTTGAGCACTTGTTGATGTTGTTGTTCGTCCTGCGGGCTTAATGCCGAAAATACAAAACGCAGTAGTTTTTCCAAAATGTCTGTGGTCAAAATTTGGTTTACTGTCTTTCTTCTATGTTATATGTGATGTAATGTTGAATTTCTGTTACGCATTGCGACGCTTGTGTTATCACAAAGGGATTGAGTGTTTGTGTATCGGGTCTGTATTATCCGGGTGGATAGAATTCCACTGGTCTTTCGGTATTTGACTAACTAACTGTCGCGAATTTGTTATAATTTTACGCGATCGAAAAGACTCGAACTGGGTTTGAACTTCGTCGTCTAAACCACCATGTGAACGTCGCAAGAACTTCTGTTAGTTTAAGGGCTTAAGTGAGTAATTTTGGGAAATAATGTGAACTATACGGTGGAGTACAGCTTCAGGTGACGTCCAACGATAATAAATTAACGTAACATTAGTTAGTCTAATAATTTAATGAGGCGTACCTCATTAATTTATGTTAATTAGAAATGAGGTAAAACATTGAATTACATTTACCTTAATTGAATACAAATTCCGAAGATGACGTACCTAAAGCGTAAGTATACGAAACACACACCATTTGAATGTAACTGAATCGAATGAACGTACATTTAAACATTAATTGAGCACATACGTAATTCATGCAGCAGACTCCATCAAAAGCACTGACCAAGTATTAAAAGGTCAAGGAACATACCTCTGAAAAGATGAAGGAAGTGTAGCGGTGTAGTCTCATCTCGGGGTTGCTGACAAGATGTTGGTTTAGAATAATTTCACTTACAAAATTACTATTTCTCTTTCTTAATATTGCTGATAACTTGCAGTTTCAGCTTCGACTTAATCTGGAGACTGCGCTTAAAAGCTGTAGACGCCTAGGCTGTGGTGGCATTGTCCGGTGGCCTTTTTATATGCTTCTCTGAATGATGAAATATATTGGTGCGAGATAGTGTAGTGCTCTGATTTCTCACTTGTTCGAGGTATTGGCGTATGTTACTCGTAGTTGTGCAATATTCAACTGAGTGCTTAAAAATGGCTGCTTTTTGTGCAGAAGAACGGTCGTTGTTTTTCACGATTTGCGCATGTGTGTAACCTCTATATACCTAATGCTAAAAGGGTTCGTGTTGAGAATCCCTATCCGGCATGTTTAATTTTACCAATAAATTAAAATATCTTAAAATTAGAGGAAATTAATACTTAAAAATAGAGTACATAATTAAATAAAATGAAATTAAATCCAATTAAAATAAATTAATAAAGCTAGGGCTGTCATAATACTGAACATCCAGCTCGACGTCCTGCATTTCTAAGCAACAGCGATAGAGTCGATTCGTCCAATATTTGATGTTATTATAATACACTAACGCCTGATGGTCTGCACCATTACCCTAGTTCCCAACAACAGGTTCCTCCATTTCCGTCTTGCTTGAATGACTGCTAACAATTCAATTTCGGTTATCGTGTATCGGGATTCGCAGGGTTTCAATATCCGCCCGGTGAATCCGATTATCGCCTTCTCATTGTCGCTGTTCTGTACGAGAATGGCCGCTGTCCTTACCGTTGACGCGACTAAAAAGAATTTTTTTTTATTTAAGTCAGGATGAATCAGTAACACATTTTTACATATCTACTCCTTTATTTCCTCGAAACAGGCCGTATGTTCGGGAAGTCATTGCCAACTTCGACCCTCTTTCAGGATCTGATAAGGTCCTCCATTTATTTTCCATTTTGAGATATTTTAGTGGGGTATGCCGATTCAGCTCTACCAAATCGAGTAAGTCTTATTTCTCCTGGCGTTTTTTTTTCTTTACCGCCACCAGCGGTGATGGTTTTTTGACACAGCTGGTTCAATGCTGCCATGTTCCAGCCACTGACGCAGTTGCTCCCCAACTCGATCTCTATAACATAGTGGAATGGGATACGGTCTTTTCACTATAGGTAAGATTCTTGATAATAATACTTAATATACGTAACTTATGCGTAAGTTTCTTAAAGGTTTATGTTGTATCTTTGCAAAATAATAAGGCCGAGTTTCTGTCTTCAGATATAGCATTTACTTTGCATGCTTCCAAGCATGTAACTAGTCAAACAGGTAGTTTAATATACATGTTAGCATATCTCATCATATCAGTGTAGGTTAAAAATATTTACCAAATGTACTTTATTTAAAATACCAGTACGATATTTAGATTGACAAACATCAGTTTCGGAAAATATCGTATCAGAGAGCAGCTCATTGCTCTGCGAAATAGCGTTACACTTTGTGTACATTGTTGTTCCTGTGCAAACATCGTAAATTGGCAAGAAATACTTCAAATGTCGACCTTCTCAATCATGAGCTGCCCACGAAAATTACTTGATTTCATGTGCCCATGCACTTTACATCAATCAAAATTAATGTGTGAACAGACATCCCATTCGAATTTCAATATAGACACAAAAACAAGTAGAATGAAAGAAAACTTGCTCTTAACAAACAATGCTAAAAAAAAATTGTTTGAAATTGAGTGAATGCTACTTTGTTAAAAATTTACTAATTCTTACGGTCATTTTCATCTTTAACAATTCGTTCATCCGTATCGACTTCTATTGCATACCTAAACTTATTACACCGTCTGGGAAATCGTGCAAATACTTTCTTCCTTCTCATTAAAACTTGCATCAGCATTTCCTTATCTTTGCCGGTCGCTGGTACCTTGGTCACTACATTGTTAATTTCTTCGTTCGCGGCATACGGACTTTCCACTTTGTTCACCTTTTGTTCGTTAATACTCACCTGAGCGGTCTTCACCTGCACATCAAACATCCGCTTATACACCCAGTTATCTTGAATTTGAGCGCGAGTTGTCTTAATAGTTTCTCAGTGTCCGGGTAAGCTTTCCTAGATTCTTGGTAAGTTTCATCTCGCCATGTTAGTGTTTCATCGCAACGTTTCATGTCTATCTAGCTCTTCAAAATTACATACACTTTTCCCTGTCGGTGCCCAAGTCGTTCTCCCATTTGTACTATTATATATGTTATTTATGTACAACACACAAAAAATATGTCATAGATTATTTGTTTGCAAGTCGTGTCGGAAATACTAATATTTCTACATATTAAAAACAAGAATGGATTTCATCAAAAGCATCTTTAATCTTCTGAACGCTGAAGGCATCATCTAGCAATGACACATATTTCGTACGTAGGTTCGCTTCGATGAAGTGTTTCTATGCTCTGATTAGTAAAACGGTCATCGATAATGTTCATTACAATATACGAACGCAATAAACAAAACTTTATTCAATGAATTAAACAGATTTCAGCATCTTCAAGTAACCCGTTCATACATTTCAATGTATGAGTAAACTCGGATATGTATAGTCTGTAACCAAAAGCAAACAATGTTGCCTTAACGTGTATAAATAAGTACTTATTAAAATGTTCAATATTTGCCTTACGGCATTCATCCATCCTTTGCTTTTACATTCATCCTACGTCCAATACATTTCGTGATCATACACTTCCTCGACGTCTTTCACAAAATCGTTGACTACACCATCGGACAACTTTTTCTCATTCTCTATCATCATAGGTTCCGTTCACGTTCATGTCAACTATGCCATAGCTTTCTACATTATTATTTAAATCATTTATAAAATAAATTTATTATACGTTACGTTACGCATACAAACGGTGCTTCCAGCTGTTTTCTGGCATATAAACATTTTTCCAAGGTACCGAAAATTAGGTAGTCCACACTATGACATCTGACGTCACGTTCAAGATTTATATTGTATAATTTTAATTACAAGTTTTCAACTTCTTTGATATTAATATTGAAATAAAGATTCTTATTTTCTTTCCTTTGAATTCACATGCATGAATAAAACTTTATTGGTTTGCTCTTTATATTAATTAAAGTATAATGATCATAAATCATTGAGCCATTACAACATATAGGTCCACATTGCCAAAAGTCATGGACAAGTATACTTCACCCTCACGGTATTTTACCTTGTTCCCGAGTAATCGACGAGCACTACGTGGGGACTTGGTGCGCGAAACGATTTTTGTCACTGCTTTCCAAAATTTCAGAGCACACAAGGAGGCCCCCGCACCACCGTCTACCAGTATGGCTGTGCTAGGATCCATAACTTGAATCGTTATCATGCCGGTCTAATTACTGTTCCTGTTGTCTTTCTTATATTTGTCATCGCTGTCCATATCGGATGCATCTCCCTCAGATATATAATTCCACTCATTATTCAGTATATCCATTTATTTCGATAATCAGTGTGTCTACTTCGCCATCGGTATGTCTGTGCCTCCCGTGCTAGGATAATCTATATTTACCATCCATTTCGTCTTACTTTGGGTCATCATCCTGGTACCATCGTCCAACCCTCTGACCCTGAGGTGGACGGGCCCACTAGTTCTTTGTTCGTATGGGTTACCGTTATGACCATGCGCCTGCTCGTTATACTCCCGCACAGGCACACTCTCCGGCACATGATCATATCAAATAAGTACTTCACCAACTCCATATCCACTATACCCGACCTCACGGGGTCTTATTATGCCTCGACGACTCCTGCAGCGTCCTCTTGACCTCGTGTCTTGAAATTAAGGTAAAAAGAATCGTCACAGTATGATCCAATAATATATTTTATCTACTCTTACGCAAACCTTGAAACATTATAATACCTCAGCTAGGATAGTTGCCGTGAGCATGATCTCCCTTCTCTTTCCTGTTGGTGCTGATTCGAAGTCAATGACTTCTTTTTCGCCATGGGACACGAGCCAAATCCTGTAAAGAGGATTTGTGTGATACTTGCACGTGAGTTTTTGTGGTAAGCCCATAACTGCTTTTTGAACTCGATCCCTGTTAAGACTTGGTTACTATGGTTTTGAACAGCAGTAACGGATATGTGTCGCCTGACTTTGGGCTAAGTTCAGGTAAAAAGAATGAGCTGATTTTTTTATAGCATAGTATTTTGAATTTCTCTGCGGTTTACAACCACACATCTACATAGGTTTGAATAAGTGTTCGTGTTTGCCCCGTATTTTTATTTTCTGTGTGGCTTATCAAAAATACCTATCTCGAATGTTTTTTGTTGATTTTGAAACGGTGTTAACACTTGTTAGAATTGCGAGATAAATACAGAAAATTAGAAAAGAAAATTATATTTTACCGTAACATATCCCAGGCATCAGAACTAATCTAAACAAATTTCAAAATACACACATATACAGGGTGGCCCTGAAGTAGGTGACAGTCTTGTCACAGAAAAGCCTGTTGGGTTGGAGGTCCACATCGGCCACAAATGATGTTTGGAGGGTGGTACAAGCGTAAAAACACAAGTGACCACCACGACCGCCATTTTGAAATCCACCATATTGTATATCACTTAATTGTTTTAAATAGGAAGGTAGGCATGCGACACATGTTTTATTATTATTTTTTTCCTCACGAATTCAATGCCTTTGTCCGTTTTGTCCTGTCACTAACCCTTGACTAATTATGGCCTGTTTTCTACCTCTGTATACCTTTACGACATGCTCGAAATGACCACCCTGTGCAACAATGGTCTGTGCCACACGCCTTTTCCACTCCTCATGCACCGCCAGAAATGTCTCTGGACGCACGGCAGCACATGCATCCTCAATCCGCTGCACTAGATGCAGTAAATTCCATCTTGATGGAGTACACCATAGATGGATCCTACAGGTAGAAGTCGAGAGACGTGAAATCCAGAGAGCATGGTGGCCACTCCACCGGTCCCCGACGTCTGATACACCTCCTAGGGAACTGCTGACCCAGGTATTCCTGCACGCCACGTTCTTATTGGGGAGGGGCTCCATCCTGCTGAAAGAACGTTGGGTGTGAACCGCCCTGGATTTCAAAATTGTGGCCGTGGTGGTCACTTGTGTTTTTACGCTTGCCCCACCCCCAAACATCATTTGTGGTCAATATCTCCAACCGAACAGCCTTTTCTGTGACAAGACTGTCACCTGACTTTTGGCTCACCCTGTATAATTATTGCACGGAGTACCCATTTATTACGTTTTCCCTATTACGAACCTTGAAATAGTTGTAATTGTCCTCAACGGTAGAAATCCGTTACCTATGTGGATAGGTTAAGTACTATAAAAAGTACAAGGGGTGCATTGTTTCGTGACAGAAAGGGTTACAAAGGAAAATGCACTATTATTTGATACCAAACAATTAGCAGGACGAAAAGTAACAACTAAAGGATATTTTATTTTAAATTTACATATCTAGGTGTTAATAGCATTTAAGGTCAGTCATAAGTATGAGTTCCCTAGGCGAGCACACTTCCAGGAAAAGGCCGACTTGGTAGGCGTGTGGGTTGGGGCGCTAAGCCAGCGACTCGAAGGTCCCGTGTTCGAATCCTGACTGGGGCATGGATGTGAATTTTAATTAGCATCGCATTCATAAACGTGACGGGCCAAATTCAAAGTTACTAAAAAAAATTGGCCCAAACAAAATAAAATTATCCGGAATTTGCCTGGAGAAATTCAGGAAATCTCTTGAAGATGTTAGTCAGGATGATCGGTAGCAGAACTAACTTCGTACGTCCCTTGTGATGGTCTGAATTTCGCGGGCGTAATCACAAGAGCACAAGTACTAACAGATTTTTGTAACTGCTGTCATTTGACAAAAAGAATATATTTTAAGTAGTTTCGAACTACTATATATGGGTGTCCTTAGAAGAAATTACTAAGACTGTACTGTAGAGAATTAAACAGCAAATCTACGTACAATATTGTGCGCAGGTTCTAGCAAATCGCGCATTATGATCAATTTCCACCCTCTACTTGTACCTGACTTCTCTCGCCACCTTCAATCAGCAGTTGAAAACTTCTCTGTCCAACGTGGAAACCTCAGTTCTACTTTTCTTATCTGTTTTTCCTCTTTATTCTAACCTCAGTGTGCATTGTATTGATTTCTACCATAAGCTTGATATGTTGCAGCTTTTGTGTAACGTGAGTATATACATTTTCAAAATGAATCAAGTGTGTTGTAGGTTTTTTAGCCTTAGGATAAAGAAATGTGTAAATATAGTTTGAATTTTATTTTCTGGTAACTAAAATTTCATAAATGCAGTTAACCGCACGTAACAGATAAAAATAATTGAATAAGCATGTACACACATACACACAGAGTATGTACATATTCCAAGTCAAACTGTTAGGCCTAATATGATCTCAACCTGTTTACCAGCACTGATTACGTCGTTGTAAACATGTGAATTCAACATTTATTGTTGCCTGTAAAACTGAAAGAATAAAGATTATGTACATAATTAAATAAGGTGTGTTTTTTTTCGTCGTGGTTAAGGTATATCCACATATGCATTTGATTTTACTATAGAACAGTGGCTTCGAAACTCTGCTGTGTGGATATAAGGTTTCCATTAAGAGAATTAAAGGTTATGGTTCCTAGGACCACTATTTCATTGGCAATAGAACTCCCCGAAAAGGATTCTCTGAAGCTTTGTTCCAATTAACGCTCAGGTTTGTATCTGAGACAGAGTGCGGATACATAGACCAATGTGCTATACCATTCGACAACAAAAGTCCCTTCTCATCGCGCCTTTTTGTTAGCTGGATTATAGTACTTCACAAGTCCCGGAGTGAAGCACACAGTTACCACTTTAACGATATGACTGGGCACAACGAAAGAGGCCCAAATAATAAATGGTTAGATCCACTAGAACAATCTTGCCCACAGCTGCCTGCATTTAGGCGTAGCTTGGGACACGGGTAATGAGGGCGCATGGACGACTGACTGCAGTGACATCTGAGAAAGTAAAAATATTTCTTCCCAGCGTATCTCCGGGGTAATAGCTCGTTTCCATCCTGTCCATACTGTAATCCCGAGTCCACCTCAGCTTCTGACAACGTAGCTACTCCCTGTTACACGAATACAGTCTTATTGAAACTTGTGACAGATGATAGAGTTACTTGATCTCAGGCTGCTAGCTGAAATGATCGCTAGCAATAAGGAGAGAAATCCAAACAGAAAGCACCTTCACGTACTGCCATAAGCGTCAACCTAAGTTTTGGAAAGAATGGAACTAGTTAAAAGGGACCCCCTCCGTTGTTCGCTTTCGTCAGTTCTAAGCAATGTGTTCTTTTAAAGTTTTCAAGTGATAATGGTTTTCATTCACAAACAATTGCATGTAAGTATTTTCACAACCACTGGAGTAACTAACGGGCCCGAAATGCGTTGAGGCCTTCGGTTGAAGCTTAGTTTCGAAATTCAATAACTTGCTGGGGCCATGCTGGTTTGTTGCGGAGAGGCCCACACGCCCTTAGTCATGCTACTGTTCGCAACGTCCACCTCCCCTCTTCCGCAGGATGAGTAAATATTTTTGTCAGATATCACTGCAGTCAATCCTCCATGCGCCCTCATTACCCGTGTCCCAAACCACGTTTGAATGCAGCTGTGGCCAAGATTGTTGTAGTGGATCTAAAACCATGCAGTATTTAGGCCTCTTTCGTTGTGCCCAGTCGTATTATTAAAGTGGTAACTGTATTGCGGGAATACGAATTGAGTAACAACAGTGGAGCTACGTGATTGTACAGACCTGAAGAACAAAAGTCTTCCCATTGGGTCTTAGGTTTAGAGGCTTTCTCAGTTTTCTGTCCTCCTTAAGAATCTTCTCTTCACTCACAGCGACACTTTTCTAGTTTCGAAAATTATCCAAAGGCCATATTATTTATTTAACTTAATTTGTGGGTAGTTAAATATCTTAGGTAATTACTTTAATATATCCCCTAACTGTAATATTGTCTATCCACAATTGTAAAAACCCGAAAAACGTGAGAGTAGAGAAGAGCCTTAACGGAAGATCGTAACAAGCTATCATTGGTACAATTGGCGCCAAAAGGTTTTACCTCTCTGATAAAATTTATTTTCCCAGTTATTCTGGAATAGATGAATCAATTTGTGCACTGCTTTCAGCGAGTAAAAATTAACGTAATTTCATGTGTTATAGAAAACTCAACTCGAAGTTATTAGCAAAAGAAATTCTAGGAAAGCATTAAAGAACTATTGGCGTTAATTCAACCACTTAAGTAATGAAACACATATGCAATACAGATTCCTAAGTTCAGAAATTCAACACAAACTAACAAAAAGGTTTAAAGACCTGTCATAAACGGTTGTAAGGGTTCCCTTGAATGGCGTATTCACACTAAACTATGCTTTTTAAAAAGCTCCCAAAACATTTCGAAAATGAGTCCTAAACAATATAATTGTTACTTCTTACCTATAAAGCATTGTTGATTTCCATGGTAGCATTTTTTTCTATTTTGGTTTCACTTTATATATTTTATGTTTGTGTGTATATTCTGGAGTTTTAACTAAGATGAAACCATGTGTCGAGGAGCGACCACATAAAGAACAGGGTAAGTAAAAGATATATTGTTCTAATTATTTTACATCTCACTTGTTTGCAGATAAAATGCAAATTATGTGCTAATTTTTCAATGAACTGCAACAGTTAACGTGCCTTAGAATGGTACATGCTTTGACCTTACGATAATGCAGTAAGACCTCTAAGATTCTATTTCGTTAAAAAAAAAATATTATTGAACATTGAGGAATAATTTCTGATAATGAAAAAAGTTTAATTTTAAAACACACAGTTTCAGAACAAGAGGGGGGCGTGCCGATTGAGTAAATCACAATCCAAATTGTACCTAATGCAGGTTGAACAAAGTTTTTGATTAAGGGAGTGACACACAGACAAGTTTCGCAACGTAAGAATTTCATTGACAAAAGGGATAAATATTGTGTAATAGGGCATTCCCTGTAAACTGCGTACTTTACACACAAACACGTATTGAGTGCAACTTTGATTTTGATCTACTAATCCGGCAGGTCTTGCGTCATTATTACTCGAGCCTGCCATATTTGGGAAGCTCTAGCTCCGAAGCTATGCAGGTTTAGAAATGACTTGAAAGAAAATTGATTCTTGTTATTGAGTGAGGAATTCACTCTTCTTTCGTACCAAATACCCATTAATGGACACTGGGTGGAATGCACTATCAGTTAGAGCGTACATTTTTCATGGCCGCCATCTCCCACATAGCAATTTTGACTCGAAACTGAATCAGGCTTGCTTTCACAAGTGTCTCGCAAGCTTAGTAAATCAAGCCAGGAAGGTTTTAACGAGGTTGAATCATACAGTCTAGTTTACATGAAAAACACTTGAGATTACCTTAACAGGACAAGAAAGAAGTACTTCTTAAAGAAGAGAAAAACGTTGCCCTGGATGGGAATTGTTCGGAGGACCTACGGCACACTAACCCGATACAGTAGTCACCAGGCTACGGAATCACACGATCTAACTGGCTTTCCAGCCGTTAGTTATACTTAGTTGATCAGATCGCGAGAGACGCCGGTAGTAAAAGGGTGGGAGTTAGCGAAAATTACCCTACAGCGAGTGCGCAATGAAACAAAATTGGAATAAATTTCGAGCTTGACAAGCTTCCTTGCATAACTGTTCGTTCTTACAAGCTTGAATTGGGTTAGAACCAAACCACTTACGTTGTTCCAACAAGCTTCTTTCATGTTTGTTTATTACGTTCAACACAATATCAAGTTTGCGAAGCCGAAAGTAAGTGACTGAGAACTTTGTTTTAAGTTGCGATGCTATGTGGGTTGAATTTTCCCAGGAATACATTGAAGAAGTCAGTTTTGAAATAAATTTATTTTTGACAGAGTGAATGAGATGTGTCTTTTTTTTTTTTTTTTTTTTTTTTTATAAACAGTGCACGCATTGGAAACCTTATGCATGCTAGTGAGTACTGGGCACCAACTACCAGTGTGAATAAGGTTTCCAATTCTTGCAGTGTTTCAAAAAGAATAGAGCATTTTCAGCCTTGTGAAACAACTACGCATACTAATGCCACATCTAATTATCTCCGTCAAAAATAAACTTTTGGCAAAACTGACTTCGATGTATTTCTGTGAAAATTTTAGCACAGATTAATATTTTACATGACCCCTGTCTTATTAAAAAATAATAAATTTATGATGGCGGCGATGACAAAGGTACCATCCACTGATAGTACATTCCACCCAGTGTCCATTAATGTGTATTTATTTGTTTTCCTTCCTTTTTGCGTTTTACAGATAAGTGTTTTCAGACTTAAATTATTCTGTAAGAAGTACTTATTTTGATTTTAAGCCACTGCACCAGTCGTTATGGACGAAAGCACATTTAATTGTGCTTTCTGGAAGTTTTCTAATGTTACCAACTCCTCTGCGAAGTTTGGTCCTAAAAGCGCTCTGAAGCACGATAGGTTTACTTGGCAGATCCTATTTTCTATAAATAATATAGTTTCCAGATATCCCGACTTTTGAGCGAGCGAACGAATTTCCTACCTTAAATTTTACTCCAGTCTGACTTCCTTTCAAGGGGGCCGTAAACATAGTTTATATCTTGCCGATCCACAGACGATTGTGAAAAAAAAAGTAAGTTTCAAAGCATACAACAGTGGTACAGTACTACGGCTGAAGTACAGTCAAAATAATTTGCTTAACTCTGTTAACTTTGAAATTAGCTTTCCATGTAAAAGCTACTTCAGAAACATTTCATATCATATGAATGTTTACTTCAACGAAAAATCGGTATTGTTCAATTACCAGAAATGAGACACATTACATTAAAAAAAAGAAAAACCAAGATGATGCTGGATAGCAAAAATTGGTAATGCAGAAAGAACTAAGAAAGAAGTCGAAAGAACAAGACTAGAAGTACAAAAGGTAAAGCTAACCCCTGTGCGATACACACGCACCATGAACGGCGGCGCATGGGGGATGTGGAGGTAGCGATCCACATACTCGCGATCACCGGTACGAAATGAGGTGGGGTGGTCAGTCCCACACTCGACCGTCTTTACCTTCCCAAGGTGCCCAGGAGTACCATGGATACACTGAAGGTACTGAATTTGACAGGAGGCTGAGTGCACCTCAGAGTGCCAGGCATGGAAATTCTGCGAGAAAAGTCTCCAAGTTTTCTGGCCAGGATTTGATCCCTGGTCGTCGTCCGATTCGTAGTCAGACGCGCTACCGCGACTCGTGAAAGAACAAGACCGGAGACAGTAAAGAACACCACGAAATTATAATTACTTTGTGGGTTCTTTGCTATAGATACTACAAAGAGGAGTCTGTTATTATCAAAAATTTTAATTCGTGGTATTCATATGATAACTATTGTGAAAGATTACAGTACTGCTGCTGCTAATAGGAGACACATGAATGATACATCCTATGCGGGGATATAAAGTTTTTTTAATGCGTTACAGCCAATGGTATCGGTTATAATGAGTGAAATTCTCAAATATAACCAGATAATACACTAACATTACATCACTTACTACACTTAACACATTGACTAACAGACACCATTCCTGAGAATTTTTGTACCAGGCGTTAAGGAATAACGTTAAGGGCCAGGGTCCATTTCCGAAAATTCTTGTGCCAGGCCACGACATTTTTCTTAAGAAATCTGATTCAGGGACACCTAAAATGCTATAAAAGCTTTCATTTAGTCTCATAAACACATTTTACAGCCATGTCTAAATTTGGTACACACGGCCTGTGAGTATGAGTTTAATCATTTCTGGACGTCAACCAATGCGCTAATCACTTAATGACATTTTACGAGGCCAGGGTAATATGCGAGTATATTTAAATCAACGACTAGAGTGCATCAAAAAGGACCACAGCCTTTTGTTTAAAAAATAATCTGTCCATAAATTTCACGCACACGACCTCCTGGCAAACGCTTTCGGTGACCCAATTTTGATGCACATAGCAGTCAACGTGTTAAATATTAATTACCAGAGTACTCACACTACAACCGACCACTTTAAGAAACATTTAATAAGATAAGATAAGATAAAATTAATTTTATGGGCGGTAACAGCACTATGGCTTACGCCCGTCCCGATACGGGGGAGCCCCTTATCTTGGTCATGTCAAAATTTAGCTGTTAATTAAAATAATAAAAGAATATAAAAGATGAAGATGTAAAAGGTCTTCACAATCAGCCCACTGGTGTAAAGGGCCAGTATAACAAGGAAGCATGTAAAAGGGCCTTCATAAGATAAAACAAAACTACACTATAAAACTTAACAGCTAAGGAGCATAATCATACAAAATAAACGGAAATCATAAAACTCTCTGCAAAAACAAGTAAAAATATTACCGTTTAAGTTTAGGTTTATACCGAGGTTTTCCTTTCCTTCCCACGAGATTAAAATCCATATCCATCAGGTGGTCCTGAATCATGTCTGAAGCCAAAGATGAACTTGGTTCATCGATAGTATGTGCAGACTCTTCCTGAGCTAATTGAGCAGACAAAACGTTCGTCAGTCTTAATGCTTGTA
Organism: Lepisma saccharinum; assembly: GCA_022664845.1. Classification (NCBI taxonomy): domain Eukaryota; kingdom Metazoa; phylum Arthropoda; class Insecta; order Zygentoma; family Lepismatidae; genus Lepisma; species Lepisma saccharinum. Next base: position 68,102 of record JAGDQP010004818.1, read on the forward strand.
GCGAGAGGCGAAGTTCGAACTAATTTCGGGACTTTATAGGGACTAAAAGTAGTCTTAACCCGTGGAGCTCTAGAGTTCTGCACAGGCGTGTGTTGTCCCTGACGCTGCGTCGACATATTGCGAGGAGTCTCCGATTCTTTGGGCGGCTTCGGAAGGTCGTCATGCACATCAGACTCTGTGTTGATACATTAACTGTCTGGGTACCAACCGAGACAGTTTTAACTGCGAGTCTGGCTACATGTGAAAACGCACCAGAGGGAAGGGTGCGTTGAGACTCTTTTACGCGACGTTTTGCATCGCCAGCAGATATTTTCTCAATCACCATCAGCTCTCTATTGCGTTTTTCTTCTTTAAATACCGGACAGTCACGCGACCAGGCCGTGTGATCACCCTTGAGGTTTCAGTGATGTGCAAGGATCCCCGCCATGGCTACTGGTACCGCATATTGCACATACAGCAGAGGTCGCCTTACACGACGTGCTGGTGTGTCCATAGTGCTGACATTTAAAACAGCGGAGCGGACTCGGTATATACGGACGGACAGGTAAGCAATAGAATGCTGCCTTCACGTCCTTGGGGAGCTGTGGCATGGCAAACTTCAAAATTAAAGAACTCGTGGGTTGAAGTTCTCCACTCTTTCTTGTTTTAATTCGACGAACATTGACTACACCTTGGCTGGCAAGTTCATCCTTAATCTCTTCTTCAGTGACATCTTGCAAGTCCCAACAAGATATTACACCCTGACTATAATTGAGTTGACGATGCGGTTCAACTTGAACCTCGAATTGTCCTAGGGTCTTCATGCGCAAGAGATGACGTCTCCACGTCTAACTGCTTGTTAGTTGACGTCTCCACGAGCAAGGTGCCGTTGCGAAGCTTTTTAACATGTGCAAGTTCGCCGGCGACATGATTCAGTTGTTTTTGTATGATAAAAGGGGATAATCCCTTCAAACCACCTGGATTCTCTGCTTCATTCTTTACTTTAATAACAAGATATCGTGTGATAGTCGGTACGATACTTGTCTGTTCCTCTACTTCGATTTTCGCTGCGGTGTCACTGGTTATTTCGGTAACGATATGTGCCTTCAGTGACTTCCTCTTCATTCTGTCTCTTGGTCTTCTTCTTTTCTTTGTCTGTGCGCGAAGGCGACTTGTTAGGATGTGGTGGAGCCATGATGAATTTTTGCCGTAAATGCCCACACTTCTCCGTCTTCGTTCTGAGGAGCCAACGAGGCTGCCGGGTACTACCCGCATCACCCTTGTCAGCAAGCTGGAAATCGAGGCGAAGTCCAATGACTTTTCATCGAAATCACTTGCACTCCCGACTGATGGATACTTGGGACACCCACTCCCTCGAGTGTTGGCGAGACCAAAGGTCCCAAGAGCTCCCCAATGGCGCACTTCCCAGTCTCAACGAGCTAGACCATCCAAGAATCTGCTGTTAAGAACTAGGCGCTATCCAATGGTTCCGCCCCCTTTTCCCTGGGCCATCGTCAATGCAAGTACATCCTGTCACATCCTTGGTCATTGCACGGAGGCGCAACTCACAGCACAAGAGGAGATGAAATGATGATCATCTGTGGATGAAAATGAGATGAATGTGAATGTAACTCCTCTCTGCTGGTCCTCCTTTCAAGCAGCGTAGATGTTTAGCTGCGAGAGCTGATTGCAGCCAGCAAAGCCAGCTGGACGATGGGGTCGCCAATAAGAAACATTTAATCATTTGCTCAATTTTGATTTATTCATCATCTTTAGGCATTTCAGGTCTACGCTGAGATACTGGGGAAAGGATGTTGGAAGATCCCAGTTTGTATGTAACATCCCGGCATTTGCTTCGTGTGACTTGAAAAATCTCAGTCAGGATGGGCGGCCGCTCGATATTTAGTCATTGTTTGCAAAGAAATAACACTTTTTAAGTAGTTACCTGTAAAGCTGATGATTCACTTTTGTATATACAAGCTTCATAGTCCACTTTAGCGTACTGCTGGTAATGAACACTTATGCAAGAATTAAATATAAAATATTCTTCAAACAGTTCAATTGAAAATAAATAATACGGTGAAAATATTTACGTTCAAAATAATTTGCCACGTAAGTACACCTTACAAAATAAAAGAAGAAAGAATATAAAAGACTAAAGGCAACAGCAAGGTCAGGTGGAGAATTTCGTACTCGGAACCAAAGGAAAACGGAAGATAGAGAAACCTAAATCCTTCTTGTAAATTTGACAATTTCTAGACTGAACAGGCAGCTGTGGCCTAAGTCCAGCACAAGCCGGGTAAACGACGTTTCTCGACGTGTACTCTTCCAGCAAGATACAACTCGGCATTCGCCTGAAAGAAACTTTTGAAAGCCCAGTGAGCATGTTCGGCAGGAGCGCTAGAATCTGTGTACCTTCCCTAAGCCAATTATCAGAGTCTTTAATTCACCAAATGAAACTCACCTGCGTTGCCTATTTGTAGGATGCCTTGAAAAGTTTGAGCGATGATTTTGAAGACTTGGCAGATGTCAATTCCCTCGAGATTTCCTTGATACGAAAAAAAAAGCCACTTGTACTGAAAGAGGAGTTTTCCAACGATGCCAATACCACACCCCACATTAGTTGGTTCAAGGATGATTTCACGGAACTGACCAGCTGCAGCGATCGTTGTGCCGCCTATACTTCAGATTATATTGTGTTATTCGAGATACTTCAGGTATCTCTAAAGCTAGATGGCAGCAGTCTATGTCTCTTAATTATTATTATTTTTCGTTGTATAAAATTGCAATGCGGCTCCCATAGTGTGTTCACACTTTCCGAGAAGGAAGTCCATAACCCTTTCAAAAGTTCAATCCATGCCGGTTTCTCCCGCTTTTCTGTTCATTGTTAAAAGAGCTTCATTGTTATAGGTTTGGATATTCACAACAATCAAGCGATTTCAACAAACAAACAAAAATCGACACGGATTGAACTCTTGAAGTGGCTATGAACTTTTTTTCTCTGTAGGCTTGAATTTGTAGGAGCAGCAATACAATTTCGTACGACCATAAAACTAAATTTGAGACATCTGGAGGTAGTGAAGTATTTATCATCATCCACGCATTTATGAGAAGCAGATACGTTCACTATGACTGTTTCAGCACAGGTTCTCGTCCTCTGTTCAAACGCCCTGTCTTTCAGGCAATCATCTCCACCCTCCCGACGGAAATACTAACACTGGTCACAACGTTATCACCTTACAAGTTTCCACCGCCTTCATGATTGATAGGGCAGCTACGAAAGAATAAAAATCATGGATACACCCACAAAATACTTAGGAAACAGGCCTCAACCGTTACCAAAAGGCCCAAAAAATTAAATTCAAACTTAGAAAACACTTTCTCCGCATGCTAAAGTGCCTTCAGAAATCCATTCGATATAGCGAAAGTGTTTCCAAAATAAACAGAAGAATAGGAATGTGAAACCAAGCGGCCGTGGCTCAGTTGTAGAGCGTTGGCTTACCATTCAGGAGGTTCTGGGATCTAACCCAGTGGCTAACCATTCTGACTGAGGTTTTTCCTCAGTCATACCAGGTAAATGCTGTGAAGGTACGTACAAAAATAGTCCCTGGCCGTCTACCTTCCAACACCTTTCCCCCGCTCTGGGCTTACAGGCCTTAAACTCAAATTCAAAATTCAAGGAATATGAAGTTCCATATACTTAAACAAACATAATTTGTTTCATAACACGACAGGACTAGTGAAATTAGCTGTTAAACTAGAAAGATAGAACTGATACACTTCTAGACCAAACGTACAGGAATTCTTATTTCCAAATCTTGCTAAAATAACCGGTCTTTCTTCATGCGAAACAGGATTCCCCCAATCTGTTTATTCCCGCCTTACCCCTCCAACAACTACTCACCGCTGTTGCTGATGTGCAGCACCTCCCTCAACGCAAACATATACTTTACTAAAAACTGACTCTTTTCTGGGACAGACTGCGGTTTATTTGTAAAGCGAATTATCCACCCGCAAATAATCATGATTTTGCTGTACCTTATGCGATTTAAGGAAGAAGCAGACACTCTCTTAAGCTTAGAATTCACATTCTAATTAGTAAGAAGTAAGAACACATATTTTAGATGAGAAAAGATTAGTTTAATTTCTTTCCCTTTGGTACTTAACAATAAATAAAATTAAAGTAATCACACACATCTGCAACAAGAAAAGTAGTATTCACAGATCAGGCATCGAAGATATAAGATTCTGTACACGTCCAAGAATGATTTCATTGTTGCTAATACACTGGTTCGGTCCATACGGTGGATGTATAACAAGGGCATCTTTCACAGTCAAAGTATCACCACTCTCAGAAACTGGAATTCTGTTTTTGCCCAACCAACTTTTGAGCTTTTGTTTCCTTTCTTCTAATTCTCCTCTGTTGAAAGCAGGCGTACTCTCCTCTGCTGCAAACAAATCATCTTTCACTTCCACTGACTCCGATAATATTTTCACGTTCGCCACACCATGGCCGAGAATCATGTCCATTGAAGTTTTACCATTCCGCTGAGTCAGGAGTACAATACTGAAAAAATAAAATAAATCAGAATAAAAATTATATTCAAATTCACAAAGTTTTTTTTTTTTTTAAACTGACATACAGGATACGAAAATAATGTATTCAACCTATTGTCTCTTAATACCTACTTAAAGCAATAACAATGCATTCTTACAAATCAATACTTAGTAATTCCATGTGAAAACGACCAAAAATGAAAAAAAAAGGGGGGGGGGTTGCCACTACTTTTTTGATTTTGATTAAACTTGGCAGTGTGATTGGGCCGAATGAGAAACTGAGATTAAATTTTAAAATTGCAAAGTTTGGGTTTCAAGATTTAGGAGTTAGCCGCCATCTCGGATGATTTACTACTCTGCCTCAAGACCTAAAATAATTAGTATCTCCGGAAATATTAGAGGTACGAGGTTGAACCAGTGTGCCAAATTAAAGCTGTTGTAATGTCCTTTCTAAATACGTAATTTCTTTCAGCCTCATTCGCACATAATTGTGCAAAACCGTGAAAAATGTATGCAAACTTTTTTTCATGATAACTTTGACCCCCTAGTTAGTAATTTGGGGTAGTACGCAGCGAAATAAGCTTTGGTATATTACTTGATAACACTGTTGCCGATGATAAGAAAAAATAAAAATGTTGTGTATTTGCTTCTAAGGTGGTGTAAACACTGGTCAAAAATGCAACTGTAATTTGGGTCAATCCATGTGAAATCGTCCAGCTTGGTTGCTTGAGCCTCTCAATGCGTTTATATATATATATATCAATTGCATAAAAATAGTTCAAAACGTGTATTATTTTATTTTTATCCCAACTAATTAATTAATGGCGGCTAGTTTTGTATTGCAGCGCATCCCACTATTCGTGCTTGCAGACGTTTACAGAAAATGTAATATCTCCGAACTCGTTTATCAAAGAACATTCAAACAAAAACCATTTCTTTCCTTAACGCCAGCTTGATAATTTTATTTTTCTGCATGGAAAGTCTAAAACGTACTCGAACTGGTAACACTAGTAATAGTATCCAAATATGATTGTCGAAATGGAAACAATTGCTGTTTTCAAGGAGCTTTCTCGCACGGAAGGGATTGAATGTAAAAGTTGATTTTTTGTACACTATTCCATATCAAAGTATATTTAACGTATACGAAATATGAAAACTTATATTTGCTTCCTTAATATGCACCCTTCCATTTCCATAAAGTAGGAATTTTTTTTATTTTTAAAAATGCATATAAAGTTAAGGAAGCAAATATCAGCCTTCGTATTCCGCATACGTTAAATATACTTTGATATGGAATAGTGTACAAAAAATCAACTTTTACATTCAATCCCTTCCGTGCGCAAAAGCTCCCTGAAAACTGCAATTGCTTAAGCAACCAAGCTGGACGATTTCACATGGATTGACCCAAATTACAGTTGCATTTTTGACCAGTGTTTACACCACCTTAGAAGCAAATACACAACATTTTTATTTTTTCTTATCATCGGCAAACAGTGTTATCAAGTAATATACCAAAGCTCATGCCGCTGCGTACTACCCCAAATTAGGAACTAGGGGGTCAAAGTTTGCATACATTTTGCACAATTATGTGCGAATGAGGCTGAAAGAAATTACATATTTAGAAAGGCCATTACAACAGCTTTAATTTGGCACACTGGTTCACCCTCGTACCTCTAATATTTCCGGAGATATTAATTATTTTCGGTCTTGAGGTAGAGTAGCAAATCATCCGAGATGGCGGCTAACCCCTAAATTTTGAACCCCTGTAAACTATACAATTTAAAAATTTAATCTTTGGGGAATCTCAGTTTCTCATTCGGCCCAATCACACTGCCCAGTTTCATCAAAATCAAAAAAAGTAGTGGCAGCCCTATTTCGTGAACAACTGTCACGACCAAATCAATACACTTCAAGGTAACTTGAAGTAAAATTTTAAGATTAATTATGAAAAATACCGCAGCTATGTTTCTGCAATTGCCTTATAACCTTGTTCGTTCTATGAAATTTTCCAAGACTTACAAAACTCCGAACTTCATTATACGAGTATGTGAAGTTCTTCCACTATATTCATACCCTGCTCAACCCTAACTACCATACCATCCACTCTAATGAAGAGGACTGTACACTCCCAAGAAATATGCAGATCTGTAAGTACACCTGCGAGCCCTCAGGCGTCTACTATATGAGTAAAATGGGAAGAGGGTGCTTGTTCTGCGCGCACACAAACTTCCGCAACATGAGCTTCCTTTTAATCAATGGTTCAATTTTGCAATTACTCCCATGCCTCCCAATAATGTAAAACATCCAATCCCATCCAATGGCGTCCTCCCTTCGTTTATGATTAAGATCAGAGTGTTACAAGTCTTACTCATGAAGATTACCAAATATGCTGTTGCCAACTTTCTTTCAATTTGGATAAAGGCACATTGCATCACAATCTGCAAAATTTTATACACTACTTCGTTACTACGTGAAAGCATGAGAGAAAATCATGTTCCAGTACAATTATTAGCAATTCGTACAACACTATAAACTAATCAACACCGAGGAGGTGTTACAAAAAACAATGTGGGGCAGGGGAGCTTAGACTATTCATATATTTGTTTTTCTTCTGCAATTTTGACCATCCTATTTCAATTTCTACCTTGATAATGACCATTGGTGCGGTTCAAAATATTTCTACCTTGTCCTTTAAAATTGCCTGAAGAAATTAAAATTCACCTCTCCCGTCTAAATTCATCTTATTCATGTTCCAAATATACCTGTAAAATAACTTCTGAAAATATTAATCAAACAATTTCAAGAGATTATAAAAAACGAAGGTACCCGTATAAGAACAATGGTTCACAGTTGTGTTGAATAAAGAAAAATACATTTCCACCACTAACTACACTCCACTTCCAGATACTCAATGACTCTATTACAGTAGCACTTTTCAATGTCATACCTCTGTTGACGGCACTAAATAATTCCGATAAAAATCCAATTGATCAGCTCCACAGAACATGAAAACCACACGGACAATCACGTCAGTCCTGTCGGAAAGCCGAATCTGTATGCTTGCTGCAGCTGTTGCGACTCCCTAGCATATCCCCTCTGCATACAGCGAAACAACTCCCAAGTACAAATGCAGCTCTCGGCTGCACAACGGGAAAGAACCTATTTTCGGAGAATCTCGAAACTTATTGACGACAACCGAGCGGCCGTAGTTAACTTGATATGCCCAAAGATGCCTAAGGACCATAAATAAAATAAATGCTTGAAGTGCAATGTCCCTAATATTAACAAGTGAGACGACAAAAAAAAATAGTTTTAAATTCAAATTCTTAATACCATGTACCTGATATAGTTCATGGTCGTACTTAGAGCACAATGCACAACACGCACGAGTGATGGCTACAAAGGTCCCGTACCCACCGAAAATTCCGGATGGCAGTAAAGCTTAACAATCGACTCATGTTTATTTAATTTCTTCTGCGTCTTCCAGGAAAGAAAAGTACAGGCCAGGGCGTGTACTCTAAATATCATCATAGCATTCACCCAACGGGACAGAAACCAGCGGCCGCCCATCCTGACTGACGTTTATCCAGGCTATTTCGTCAGTCATATCAGGCAAACGCCGGGATGGTTTCTAGTAACTAGGCCCTGGCCAACTACCTTCCAACATCCTCTCACCTACCGTATCCCGGCATGAGCCTGAGATGCCTAAACGTTATGAATAAATTCACGACAGAAAAAATGCTGGTAAATCTAATTTGGATAGTAGACCTGAACGGCACTCAAACCTGTGCTCAACCTCCCCAGTACTACTTACAATCCGGCACGCCGACTAGCAAGCCCAAGGCGGTTTGATTAAATCGTGAATAATCGATACCCCGTAGAATGGGGTGAAGTTGACCAGTTTATCAGACTGTTATGTTTTAGCCTATTGGAGGTAATTGGATGTGCTTTTTAATATGAAATTAAGATACACAACATTTTTTTTAACTTCCGCTACAGAATATGGTAAGCTAGAGTGTTTACAGTATTTGCATATTCTCGAAAAAATTCTGGGAATTCACCTGTTTTTCACTTATTTTTAATGCTTCCCAAACTTTACTGCTGAACTTCTTCCAATACCAAACAGGAACTTCTAGTCTTGTTGACAACTGTGTTTCATGAAAACTGCAACTAATGTTCGTTGGATACATAAAAATGTAAAATAGTGCGAATTTTGTTAATTAATTATTGGAGTGAAGTTGAATTTGCACAAACAGTAAAATTACCGGGCTATTTAGACACTATAGTACCTGTACTTCGTTTCCTGATTGGGCTGTCCAAAATATAATATTTAAGTACATTAGAATACGAAAATAGATGTAGGAACATTTGATATGACTCAAAACATGAATGCTTGGAATTTGAGACATAGACGGGCTCTTATATTCAGTACCGTCATCAAGGGTGACTGCGGTAATTCCACTTAAAAAATGTTTTAAAGTAGAATTATGAAGCCCAGAACAAACTTTATGTGGATACAACTATACAATTAGGACCAGTGGTCATTGTAAATTAAATTTATAATATAATTTAGAAAAACTTTCAACAGTGCTTGAAATGGATACAACATAAAGACGCTGCATATTGTGATGCAACAATTTTCCACTAAAAGGTGCTATTGGTAAACATATGCTGGAATTACTCTAGGAATGTGAAATGTATTTGTTGCCAATTATAAATGTTGGTTTCAGTATACACATAGTGACATTCAACTACTAATAGCCACTTATAAGATACAAAATATTCTATGAATGGATGTGCTTACCTTAAAAAAAAAGGGAGGGACTATGCTTATCTGGCGAAATCCGGTATTATGCATATTATTTTAACATAATTTTAATGTTTATACTTATTCCAAAAGTCATTTCCATGTGGCTGGAAACATTTACTTGTGTTTGTGTTAAGCTTTATGGATATTAATGTCAACTAAGGACATCAGTAATCTGTACGTAGTGTAAGTAATGCCTCTGTGTGTATGTGAGTGTGTCTGTGTAAACTGTGAAGACCAAAGTAGTGTACCAGTACAACGCAGACAAACATGAGGAATATCTGAAGAACATAAAACTGATTTTCAAAGACAGTGTAAGAAATTAATCTTATAAGCAAAAGAAAAAAAATGTGTGTCTTTCAGCTATACAGACTGGCTACATTACTCGAGTTTTTCAGCAAAACAATTCGTGTACGTTCAAAATCAATTTTATCTATACACAAGAGCATAATATTGATTTTAGGACTCATGCTTTTATCTATATAGTACCTTGTTCCAATGTTACTATTTTTCCGTAATTCGTACGCCATTGTAATGAAAAAATGTCCATTAGATAGTTTCTTTCATGCACAAAATTACATTAAAATGTATCAAAATATTCAGCATGAAATAGGCTATGTGACTGAAGACACCACTAACCAATATTAGCTCACTTTTATGATGAATGTGGACATTTCTATCCCTGACCATAGTGACACCAAACTACGGGGTGGGTATTATCACCACATTTCTTACCATTATCAATGGCCAATATATTTCTTCTTACTAATCGACACTGTCAGTTATTCATTGCTCCATGACCCCTGTTAGGGCATCTGTACCTTGAACAGCGAAAAAAAATAAACATAGTCACTCCCTGATGACGATACTGTTACAAGTGTAACACCTTTAAAAGAAAGGAAAACTGTTTCGAAAATCAAAGCCAACATCTATTTCCTAAGTTTCTCTACTTTCTCACCCCTGTATCACAAAACCAAAGTTATTGAAAAATTTCTGGAATGTCACCAAAATGTTTACTATTATTATTACTCATTCTTTAAATCTCGATCCTCTTCACACACACACACACACACACAAAAAAAAAAAAAGAATGGTTGAAAATTGAAAACTGGACAACTTCACCTTTTATGGTACACTAAAAATACTTGGGTTAAATGTACTTGAACCTCCAAAATGATGGTTCTGTTTCGTATTAATGTCGCATGAAAACAGGAAACTTACGGATGAAATTGAAAGTTCGGGAAATTTCAAAATACCGGGTACGTAGTTTGTCTGATCCGTGATTTGTATTTTTACGGGGTCCGGACCCCCCCCCCCCCCCCCCAAAAAAAACCCTCAGAGGTTTATGGAAAAATAGTGTAACTTTAGGCGTAATTATACATATTTAATATACATTTCATGCCCCGACACACCTCGGACCCCTTTCAAAACCAAATTCTAGGTACGTGTCTACCCTTCCAAATAATTCACAAAGCCACTTCTATAAATCGTATTTAAATGGAAGATATCAGAGAGTAGTCTTTGAAGGAAAAGAGTCTAACCTGTTAGGCACGGAGTACTTCAAGGATCTATTCTTGGTCCGATTCTTTTTATTACCTATATTAATGACCTCCCCCACAACGTCGCAACGCCCTTCGTCAATAGCTACTTATTTGCCGATGATCTCAATATCTGTGTTAACTCAGGACACAATGATTTAGTTCAGTCTACGTTAAACATCACCTCAAATATTATTCCAGACTGGTGAACTGCCAACCTGCTTTGTATTAATTCTGATAAAATCAAAGATTTGGTGCCCACTTACAGTAGTAACAATTCTAATGTAGAACTTGAAAAATATTCAGTTACTTTCTTTGGAATTTTTAATAGATAATCATTTAAACTGGGAAGATCATATCCTTAAAGTTGAATCCAGAGCTAGCAAAGGAGTCTATAATAACACGTAGATTAAGATTGTGTGTAAGATTGTTTTTAAAGGTACTAAAAACTGTCTACTATGCAGAAATTCATAGTTATTTAAGTTATGACACGCAACTTTGGGGTCATCAGTCCTCCATCAAAAGCCTATTGAAAATACAAAAGGTATGTGTAAGATTAATGCTTGGTCCCCCTAGTCGTGCACATTTTAGGCTAAGCTTCGGTAAATTAGGTATTATGACAGTTCCAGCTATTTTCAATGTTTGCTTTATATCAAGGAAAACAATCATATTTACAATGAATTAGGATACTCTCATACATATCAAACTAGAAATAGGAACCGCTTAGGATTATTTATATGTAACCATAGTGACATAAAAAATATTTTACTATATGTCAGTTAAATTTTACAATTTTCTTCCTTTGTTTTTAAGAGAACTTCAATTTTTGGCGTTTTAAAAAAAGTACAGGAATTACTTATTATTAATTGCAGTGGATGAATTCTTTGAAATCAAAATTGATAGGCAGAATATTTATGTTATACAACAAACTTTGTTTACATATGGTGGACTATTATGCAACATGTATAACCCTAACTTTTTAACTTTTAACCTTTTATTTCTGTTAATGTATATCTGATATTCTCATTTGTTTCTGCAATAACATTTATTATTATTATTAAACATATAGCGAGAGGCAACAATCCAAAACGTGTTACGAAAAGGCATGTGCCATTATTATCTCGTTAAATACGTATTCGAGTTGGTCATCACATACAAATATGGCGGTATGCGGAGTACTACCAATGGCGACACTTCGTGTAATGAATGACACGCATTTTGCTACAAAAATCACTGACAAAGTGTCGAGCGATCGAAGCTAAGGTAGAAAAAGCCGGGTGAGTCTTTTATCATCATATTGGATGCACAACGCATTTAACATACCATGTGCTCGGCCTAACAACTCAACCGGCGTACTTTTCCCTCGTTCACACTTCCACACACGATGGAAAAACAATTACATTCATTCAGTAAATTCTACATTTTTGGGAGAATCGAAAGAACTTTTAACCTAACACATTTCGGATAAAGTTTAACCGATATCAGCCAAAAGATATATAAGTTACAGGAGAAATAGAATGCATGCAACGTGATGAAACTCAAATAAAAACACAGGTTTCAGTCAGGGAACTCTGACGTGAGACTAAAAAAGCTACAAGTACGTGGAACTATTAGGCTGCTTCCGCGTTGGGCACACGGAGTTAGTGTTAAACGTTATATGCATCGCATGAAAAAAAATCCTAAATTTAATTAACCCTTCTTCGCTCACGTCCGTGATTGGAGTCACTCATAAAATGAAATGACACCATTCGCAATTCTACGAATGCCGCCATGTTTGTATCTGATTAACAACTCGAGGCCGTATGGCGAAACAATAACGACATATGGCTTTTCATAACATTTTCATTTATTACTGGCTGTCCCTCGGAGTTTGTAGAATTGTCTGTGGTAATTATTTGGAGGATAATGAGTAGTATAGAGCTTAGATGTAACAGTTGGCTGACCTAAACAAGACTTTGCTCCAATTAATTATATATACGGTGGGCCTGTTATCTGACGCAAAAGTTGATAACAATGCTTACGGCTACAATAATCTGAATACAACCAAAGCAGTATACAATATTAATATCCCTTACCTCCCAGAAACAGGATCTATTGTGTACACAATTCCTTCGAGACGTTCATTACGAGTAGTGGTTACTTCTACATTTTTATGAACATAATTCTTCAACTGCAGAGGGTCAGTTCTAAATATAAGATCATTGGTTCCATACATTGGTGTTTCATCCATTTCATCTCCTCTATAGTTTATACGTCATAAACTGAGAGCAGAACAATTACCTTTTATCAGATCATATAAAAACAAAATCCCTTCTACCACAACTTTCGTTTACCTCTCTTACAGTATTGCCAGGCCTCTAGGTTTAAAAATCCCACGAACCTAACAAAAATATCTCATGTTGCTCCCTAATGTCTCAACAGTTTCATAGTTTTCCATCCTTGACAAACATGGGTACAGTTGTTTGATTGTATAAGTTAATTTACGAGTAAAGCACGAATAGAATGGCCATTACAAGATCGTAAAGAAAAAAAAAAACGGACACACTGAACAAATAAGTGAAATGCTAGATTAGGGTTGCCACCTTTTGATGAATAAATTACGGGATGCTCGGCAAAAAATACGGGACATACCTGAAATAACCAAAAATGAAAGTAACTAGTTAAGCCCTCTACTACTATATGACTACGCACACAATACAAAACGTCTTACTTGTAAATACTAACACTCCAAAAGCACTGGTCGGCCGGGTGGCCGAGCGGTCTGGGCGGTAGGCCACGGGCTCGAGTCCCGGCGTGGGTGGAATTTTAACAGCTAAAGGCGAATCGTGACGGGCCGAAGTCCAAAGCTACTAGACTGGTCCTCATGAAAATAAAGCTTACCAAAGTTTTTCCAAAAGCACTGGCAAGCCGAAACTTGATATTCCGATTTTCTTGAACGTTAGAATCTGTTATCAACTAGAGCAAACATAAGTTACTGGTATTATACGCCGCCACCACCATGTTGTGGTCTGGGGATGTGAACAGAGTCTGCTCGCCAGTCTGCATATTAAACAGTTGGAAAAGACTGCATTACGGTTTATTTGTTAAAATTATTGATCGATCTATGTTGAAAATATGTGTATGAATTTACTACTCATAATACGGGACGTGTAATTTTTACCTAAAATACGGTACATCCCGTATCATACGGGACAGGTGGCAACCCTATGCTAGATGCAAGAAGATTTCAGTCTTTCTTTTCAATTACCCATCCCTAAAGAGCATTGGACACTTGGGAGTGATTCATAAATATGACCCTAAAGGCCGCTTTAGACGGTACAATTTCTCGTACGATCTCTCGTATGAAAGAATGTATACAATCCATAGTACGAGATTTTTCGTACGATAAATCATACAATATTGTATAGTGTTTTACACGGTACAATTTTGGATACGAGGGATAATGATGAAACTGCTGGAGTTTATAGTTGTGGCATCTCAGGC